>LUCH01000494.1:126043-148927 GCA_013368495.1 Paragonimus heterotremus
GCAATATTTCTGTGACAAACCAGCTGCAGGATAATCTTCAAATATCAGGTTCAGACGGTTATATTGCCGTGTCACATATATAAATTATACGAAAGGATAAGTGTTGTAACTTGACATACGGTCTACGAGCGCGTATACAGACAACGGAATAACGGTTAGTGGAACTGTGGATAACGGAACTACGTCCAACGGTTCTGAACAACAGAATACGAAATATGCAAGATTAATACAAATCTCCCTGGCCAACTCAACCACCCAATGCCAAGGATGAACACAGAGACAGACCTTGGGACAGATCCATTTTATATCATTCAATCCGAAGACAACACGGTCACAAACTAGACCACATTTAAAGGGTTTGTGACCAATCAGAAAACAGGGACAGAAGTGGACCAGACAAAGATCCAGACAGTACAATGATGTCCCAATTAAAGGACGTGCGTGTGCGGGGCGCCAGAATTTGGCACAAAGGTTGAGAACGCACGTGATGGGTGAAGTGGCACATGATCGTGCCGACTATGAAGGTCGCTACAACCAGTAGTGAGTTAGGCCACTGCGATGGCAAATAAAACGGTATTTTCGGGGAATTGGATTCTTCCCCGGCAGTATGTGGCCTGAGATACTGTCAAGGAGCCCAGACATGGACAGGAGAACGATTCAGGTTCTCAGCCAAAGCATCTGGCTCAAAAACCTGTATCGCAAGGCTGGGTGACAATGTGTCAAAACGGGTACTTTTGCCGGAAAAAGATGCCAACCCTCTTCCAATCGCCAACCTGGAAACTGGTTTGTCAGAGTGAGTGACTCTATCGGTGTGGTCGTCACACCGTCCAGTTTGGCCACATAGGTCATAGAGATGCAAGAGCCATCACACCGCGTCCGTGCCTAGTGTCGTTGGGATGGAAAAATCACCTACACTATGAAAGAGATAAGCGTCCGGTGACTACAACCACTAAACGACTACTCATGGCTTTACAATGAAGTTCGGTTGGCATCAAGTATATCCAATGAAATTTGAACTATGGCTTCAGTCTTGACACATTCTCCCTACATGTCGCCGAACTAGGACATCTTTCTACGGCAGAAAAACGTGGAAGTGCGAACTGTTGGTGTAATGTTGCTAATACATCTATGTACAAATGACTATTTTCATGACAAACTGACAAGAAGCGTTCTGTCATATTTAAAATAGAAACCATTGGTAAAAACTGTTGAAATGTTGATGTTGAACACATGAACAACTGAATTTGGATCGCCTAATTCTGGAGTACTGGTTAACTTCAGAACAGTCCATGCTTCAATCTATCAGATTGGGCTGATTGTACACATCACGGATGCATTAAGTGATCTGATCTATGGTTGGCTCTCCGCTGTTCGAAAGATGCCGATTAATCATTCAACCACAATATGTGCTCAGCTTTACAGCTAATAGGCACTTTTGAATATGAAAGATAAAACTGACAACAATCACTAGAGTACAATAAAGTGTATTTCGGTATCACACGTGACACTGGGGCTGCCTGGAATTCCGGCTGATCGGTAGGCACGGTGAAGACACAGCAATAGCATGCTGCAAAACAAAAACGGTTCTACAGAAACCCCCTTGTGTTCTTGCCTGACCCCTTTACACACATATATCACACCGAACAAAATGCATGTGGACACGGACCTTTCTTCTAGGATATATCAGCGCAAATTCCAACTCTCTCTCTCAGACACACAACCAGAAGACAATTCGGAGTGAATAGACTGCACTGAAAGACAGTTGAATCAATTCCAATCTCTCTTTCTCTCTGTGTCCCATCGCCGCCGCCATTGTGCAAACCTCGGAGACGTGTATACATATATCTGCTCCAGAGGAATGAAGGGATTGATGAGCCTGAACACCAGTGAGGAGGTCGGACAAAGATAATTTCAAAATTGAAACTTGTACGTGGGTGTGTAGTTTTTGTAAAGCACGAACCCCTCACTGTGCACGTACATGCACGTGTGTGTAATCGTGTGTTATAGAGGGCAGCTTGGAAATTCGAACAAGAAATGCATGCGGGACGGATAGACGCGATAGTTGTGCCAAAAACAACGTCTCTAGGCCGAACACACAAAAATACTACGCACACACATCACAGAAAGGGCAAGCAAATTGGAGGAAAACAAACGGACCAAAAAAGAACCATGCACACATGAAGCGCATGTGGTAAGAGTGCCCACGCACGTGCGAACGGAGGAAGCGATGAAAACCAAAGTAAAACGAAGATCACGGAGGGAGGGCTGAAGTGAAACCTATGGTACACAAAGAGACTGAAACAGGCATCGAATGAAGACAGAATAATGCAGAACATGTCAACGATCTTTGTGTCAGACATCTTGGCTGACAAGAAAAGAGTGGTCACAGACACAGGCTACAGTCAAGTGGAAGTACCACGATTGATTATGAGGCGCCATCAGAAAACACGACAACAAATGTGGGATGGATCTGTGTGTGTATATATATGCGATTGTCATCACACAGTCACACGATCCGTGTAGAGTAACTAGGCTGATGTGGTCTGGCAAAGATGATAACGAACTGTTGTTGATGATGGTGCTGATGATGGCGTTCGATAATCATCGGGTTGAGCGATTCGATTCACAATCTGCGTGTACAACGACGATGACTAAAAAGATAAACAGCTTCCGATCGTGATTAGCTCGTCGCATCTGCATCTCCGGGAACTCCCTCGGCTACATCGGGATTAATGCTGGTGTTTGTATCGAGACACTGATTGCTAGAATCGTTTTCGAGGTTAACATTATCGATATTATTGTTGTTGCTTCCGGTGGATGCAATCAACCCAGAATCGGGAGGCATCTGTGTTTTTTGTACTTCGGGAATCGATCCCTGAGTGCCACATACATCCCCACTCATTGCCCCAAGTTCTGACATTAGGGCTACCGTTGATTGTGGTTGTTCTGGGTTGGAGCTCACAAGACCAGCAGCATCATTGTCCACAGATGATGGTATACAGGCTTCGGTGTTAGACGAACGCAGACCTCCGGGTAGCAGCTTCTGTACATCATCCGACATGGATAGTTCTGGGGTGAAAATAGGTAGAAATGGAGGCGCAACAGAAGTTAAAAAGAAACTCAGCAAACAAAAATATTAGTAAACCCTACTCACAATGTTCGCAAATCAGACAGGATGCTACGTGAAAAAAAAACGAACACAACCAAGGTGATTGTGAATTTAAGTGAGCGAGCAAAAGTCTGTCAAATATGTAAGCAATCCATGCAAAAGTAAATCACTTTTGGTTGTCACACACGTTGATGGGGCAGCGCTTTATGAGTAAAATAGAGCAGTAGTTCAAATATATAGGTGTAGGTACATAAAGTTATGATTTGCTGTGTGAATATGCACCAGTGTATGCCGTTCGCCTGAATGATTAACCACTCGTGACACACTAACGCGTCGGTACCTTTCTCAAAATCTATGTCTGATTGGACTGTACCAGCTGAAGAAGCACGAGAGAACGATTCATGTTTAGTGTGTTCATGATGACATGCTATTTGTTTTGCACAACCGACGGTTATACAACATAGTCGGTGTTGTTCGTTACAGTCAACCTACTACGGTACGTTACTAACGATGTTGTGAGCCAAGGTAGGTGGCGCAAGGATTGTTTATTCAGGAAACTGATACAGGTGGCATATGTTTTAACAACAATACGATCACAAACACTCTTGTATATAACGATAACCTCAGAGCACTACAGTTGTCAACAACAAATTCGTGTATAGGAAGCAGTATTTTTTTGCCGGATTTCACTCCAACGTTTCGTCCCACATTTTCTCCCAGTTACTTCCATACCTCATAACGTGTCTCCGACTGACTACTCACACGTAATATATAGTGCGATCATTCATTCTCCCCATATAGGTATTTATTTTGTACGACGATGCACAAGTGTGTTAGCTAAAACAATTAATAAAAACCAAGCATAAAATTACGAAAATTGTATAAAGGTGGATAAATGCCAGCCTATCACTTTGATACACCATTCATCTCATCAATAAATATATTAAGTGAGATCAACATGTCCCGTTGCCATTGCCCGGGCTCATTAAGGCAAAACTATCACCTGAGAAAATGCAGTGCAGCATAATACAATAGCGCGAATAAAATCACAAAGCGCTTAGATGTGATGAAGCTAGTCTACATACAATAGGAACCACTTATTTTGGGGCAAAAGATTTTCACAAACATCGTAAGGTTATGTTGATGCAACAGCTTTGACGTTGACCATTTCATAATCTAGCACCGAAGCATCGTCTAACAATCGTAGCCCGGTTTTGCAACTAGAAGCAAAAACGTTCCTGACAAAAGCGACGGGCCTGTCAGAAATTTGATTAGTGTTTAACCACCAGCCAACACGGTTGATGGTTGAAGTTCGATAGCCGTGACTGCGTTCGTTTAGGCTTCGACAACTTGGTAGTACCCAGACCAATGTGATCTCGTATACCACGTGATTTGAAACGTCTTGTGGTACCTAGTCTAGAAGTCAAACTTTCGATGGTGTCTTTAGACGTGTCTAGAACGTCGCACTCAGAATGAAGGGTATGTTAAATTGAGAGCAGTTACAGATTACAGGCGGATGAGTCGTACGAAGCATCGATGCAGACGTAAGATTCGACATGTCAGTAGGTCCATGTGCACATCTATGACAACATCGACTCGAAAAAGAATAACACAAGTATGGAACTATTGTTCGAGCTGGTCTCCAATTGTCGATCCAGTGCGTAGACATTCTGCTCCTTACCAGAACAGAAAATGCTTAAATTTTTAACACAGCAAAGCGATTCAACTTTCGGACACCTAGAAATGAAAGAAATTCGGTATAATTTTGAGTACTGTTTTTAGCCGGAAACTTCGCTGAACGATAACTACTCAACTCTGACCAAATCAAACGGAGCCCTAGCCAAACGATCGCACTTAATTGCTCAGAGTTCGATATGGCTATCGTAAAGTCGTCAATTACTGCATTTAGTAAACTGAACTCAGCTATGTGTGTGTGTGTGTGTGTGTGTGTGTGTGTGTGTGAGGAGAAACATACCATACGGAGTGAAATTGAACAGGTGTGGTAAAGGTTTGTCCGGTGGCAATCGTGTTTCCTCCAGTCTGAGCTCATCGAAAAAGTTATGCGCGCATGCTTCCAAAGGTTTCAGGCGCTTGCTTGGTGTGTAGTCAAGTAACTGAGAGACCAGTTGAATAGCGTTGGCCGGTACACGTGGACGAAACACCTGTATGTGTGTGCATGTTTACAGAGAATGATCGGAATGGATAGAATGTCTGACATCTGACAGCTTGTCAATCAATAAAACATACATTATTGTACATGTTTATGTCAGTGGTAGCGCGCAGGAAACGTGTACGATGCAGATCAGAAATTTAATCGTTTTGATACATGCAAAAGATGGAGAAATAGGTATCTAGAACCGATTATCAGAAGATCGAATTGGAAACTGATCGTTGGAGAAATAATTAGCTTTCATTAAAAAATAATTAAAATTAACGTATACTTTTGTGATTGTCTGGTGGTGTGAGCTGCTCATGATAGTGGTAATGACAAGGCAACAGACACGGTACGTGAATGAAAACGGTTACCTCTCAAAGTTCGATCCAAGTATATGATAGACCGAATAATCGATCATTGTCGAACGGAATATTTCGGACCAAAGGTGGCACATGAGGTCAAATTGAAAGTGAAACATGCTTAGTGTCAACTATCGCCCTTAGTGGTGACTGCTGGAATCAGATTGAATTTAGACTAATTTGCTCGTTCAAAGGCACGACGCGATTGCTTGAGTATATAACAGAAATTAGCCTCAAATGTAGTCACACTGGAAATAATTTGCCAGGTTAGATCAGAGGTGAGCTTCCGAAATGATTCAGCATCAGTGGAGGACACTGAAGCGTAACGACCAGACAACCATGAGAAGAAAATCAAGTCCAAATTAGTAAAATGAAAAAAGTGGCAGGAATGGGACTGAATCCCTGATAAGCCCTTATGTCCACACTTAAAATGCCTACATCATGGAAATGAACAACCAAGCTGAAAATGAGAGTGAGGCGGCATCTATGAAATACTTTCCTTGCGGTTTTCACCGCTCTGCATAACTAATTGTAATTGCTCCAAAGTATTTTTTTCCAAAAAGAAGTGAGATCGTTGTCAACTCACACGCTCGTGTGGCCAGGAACTCAAAGGGGTTGGAATCACAAGGTCGACAACGTCCATGTCAGCCTATTCAGTAATCGGCCAGACAACATGTCAGAGAATGGTTTTGAAGAACACTTTCACATTAGATGACACTCGCAAATGAAAGTAGCACTACACGACACAATTCGAAATAAATTAGTTAAAACACAGAACAACTTCGACAAATACGGACAACTTGGTACAGAGTTCGTGACTGAAGCTTCCAAGCTTGGTTTTACTGGAAACGGACGATTTTATGAGGTATCTCTTGTTCACGCACTTACCTGGTATCGTATACGTTCGGTCACATGTTAGGATGTTAACAACACACACCCCATAAATGTACACGCCTTAGCAAGATGTCGATTACCAATCACAAATAAAAGTGCGGATAACAACCACGGAAACTTAGACTGTTCCTGTTCAGCTTTTGGCAATATGTGTACAGAAGCCGAAAAAATCCGATTTTGTATGTCAGATTTGAGAACAGTTTGTGAGATGTGTTCGTAGGAAAGAGATACTTCCGCAGATAATCGACATATTCAGCCAGACAGATGAGTCTTCACCCCGTATGGTATATGTAACGATGAAAAATACTAAACACTGTCAGGCTATCCAAACCGTTGATCTTAGACGTAAATCTGGCGATTACGGACAGAAGGATTCGTTCGGCGATAAGAACGTGCAATCGTATGAATTCAACAATGTGAGTGATAATGAGAAACCTGAGAGTAACGTCTAGCAGACAAGCATGTGTTCAGTGCTCCACCATCAGGCTAAATGCAACACATTTATATGGGTTCGCCGGGGTGGTGCATCAGTGAGGTAAGGGATGGTAATCATTAATGTCATGTTGGTCAGACTTGAAGTCTAGCTATGTAACATCAATCACGTGGGTTGTAAAAGCATGTGGAGGAAATCGGTATGCCTGTGTAACAGCAGGTGTGGACGCATGGTCGCGGAAGGTTTAGTATTTTGGTCGGATGTTCCTGTGCGCACAGCGAGGGTGAATGTAGGCGCGTTATAATAGCCTTTGTGATGGCTGGTAAATGACCCACTTCGAGACCGTCCCATACCGGTTAGCTTACCTTAGACCACAGGTGCGGCCGAATTTGCGGAAACCGGAAGTCTCGATAGTCTGGGTTCATTTCATGGATCTGATCCCTGGTCGGAGTGCCCAGAACCTTGATGATCTCGACCAACTGATCCACTCCGCTATCACCCGGAAAGATTGGTTGACCAAGTAGTAGTTCGGCCAGTACGCATCCGGAAGACCAAATGTCTGAAATGATGAAAACATGAGCTTTAAGAAGCCCGTACATCCTATTGGTTATAAAAGCGAGGTGGTTGGATAGGGAAATCTGCGGTCATACCTTGGGTGACATTGAAACATACACAATGTGCGAGACAAAATGTACAAGTCAAGCCACAATAGGACGGTTTGCGAGGATAATCGAGGAAGGAGTGGTGAGACTGGTAGGTCCAAAAGATCGCCAAAGAAAGAGACCGTCAATGGTGTGGACAAACCTAACAGCCAATCAGACAAGACGAGCAACATGCGACAATCAAAAGCGATGAAATGGGAAAGAAAATGATGACTGGGAAGAAGATGGGTGTGAGCTCAGATAGCTGCCTCTATTATAGGACAAAGCATGTGCACAGACGAGAATAGATCGCGACGATACGGACATATCGAAGTTGGTTGCCAAGTTAGCCGAATCGGCGGCAGAGTTTCCATAGACGCGACTGGGGAATAATCTTCTCCGCAAACGATTACACTTAGCAGCAAAAATAACAAATTGAGATGAACTTCTTAGATTTTAGGGTGTAATATTGCTTTGGGAGGTCGGGTAACACATTGAGAATGCAATTCTGCGATGCGAAGACCACTCCATTCCTGAGGAGAAAAAATGTTTGTCGGTATTCGGAGTGGTCCGATGACTAGCTTGACGCAACTGAGATTTTGTCTTCAGATCGAAAACCGACTTTCTACAACGGTTAAATATAAGCTAAGCAGACAATTAGCAACGGCATACAAACAAGATGCGACAAAACAACTATCGATAACCCGAAGCCTTGTAGAACATCACATACACCAACTAATTACATTGTAACGAGGTGTTTGCCGTCTAACCTATAAAAAAAACAGTACCGTTAGTCGACCTGCCATATTCCATTGGAGTATATAAAATTAAAACCTAATAAATAGAGCTGCGCTTTTGATGTCATAAGCTACGAAGATCATGGGCTGAACAGGTATGATACTCCTCAGTCGTTATGAGCCTACAGATCAGAAAGTGGTACTTACGCCCCTCGGACGATGTTCAATTGTGCAAACTGTTCAGCGCACTTTGGTATCTACAGAAGGTTTAAAGCTTCTGAGTAGCCTAGAGAATCGATCGACGACTCATTAACCCAGTTAGAGCGCCAGATATCAGTTTTCGCCCTCTGAAATGAGTAAAAAAGCGTCATTGCAAGGAGGTAAAAGGTCAGGCTTTTGTCGAAGAACTTCACACTGAGAAGCCAGTATGCAAGACTGACAGATTACTGAAATCATCAAATTGCTGAACACGTTGAGCAACATGATTATTACTGCTGTCAATAGTTGAAATGACAAACCAACCGGAACGCCAATCGGTCGAAATCACTCACATGCTATTGAAAAGTAAACGTTCGGGAAACCATGTCGATGATAACCAGAACAGGCGGAGATTTAAAACAATGAGACACTGACAAACTCACCGATTTGACAAGTGTACTCTACTGCACCGAAAATCAACTCCGGAGCACGATAGTAACGAGAACAGATGTAGGAGACGTTCGGTTCACCGCGGACCAGGACCTTAGCACTGAAATAGAATAGGGTAAATTACGTTGGTTAATCACTACGTGTCAATAAACCGGGCCTTTAATCGAAAAAAAAAACAAATAAGCCAACGCTGGGGCAGATGCTGTGTGACACACAAAGTCGAACGTAACCAAAAGGTAAACCCTACTTTATGCATCTCGGTGCGGATGAAGTGACAAAAATGGAAAATAACATTGTTATACATACTTATCAGACATCGAACACAGATGAGTAAGACAAGACGAACAAAACATCTACTTTAAGATAGCTTTATTTACAGCAAACTAGCAATGAGATGTACACTATTGAATGTGACTGACAGAGAAAATGACAAATATCATTATAACGCGAAGGATGTGATACTGTATTCAGACTTTCTCTAGCTGATGAGTCTAACCAAGAACGAAACCGGTCGTGGAATGTCCGTTTGAAGGCGAGTATCAACAAGCATTACGAATATCATTACAACAATGCTTATAAAATCGATGGCTGAGTAGGTAGGAGCTTCAAGAATCGTGACATGAAGTCAAGGAGCTCGAACCTAGCTTTAGCTGATGTGTTCAAACCAGGATGGGAAGAATGGATTGAATATAACAGGTTACCCCGCTGCAAATGAGAATCAGTAGACATACAGCTTGTAGAGGTGACGGAAATAAGTGATGAAAGCTGAAATCCGAAACAATATGTTATTCGTGATAATGTCTGGTACCTGGCTGTAACTGTCTTATCAGAATAGCGCAACTGAATACTGTTTAACTCAGAAGAATAATATAAAAAGAACGCACATACACAGAGAAGAGATCGAATACCCGTTCTGATCAAGACTACATGACAACCACACAGAAATAAACAAAAAACTAATAGCGAATAGGTGACCAATTGTAAGTGAAATAACAGCAATTCGGTCACAACTGGTAATATAGGAGAGCACAAATTGAAAACCGAAAGTGACGAATGTGAGGATAAATATCCGAGTGCTGCCTCCGAGACATCAAAATCAGCGAATATGTCTACTATCAGATAATAAGACTGGTAAAACGAACTGGATATTGAAAACATGGAGTGAAAGAGAGCGTACCTGATGCAACTAATCACAGGAATTAGCTCGAGCATCAAAAATAACAGCCAGTCGTCAAACTGAGGTTTAATTATCACATGATCATGGCAGACGTTTAAACTTAGGAATAAAGGAAAATAAATGGGTGGGACAAGACAAACGGAATCCTATCAAAAACTACAACGTACAACATAGGCGTGCACTCATTGCAAAAAAATCAATCCAGTTGCAGGTTCTCCGTGGGTTTCAGCGCCCACTATCATTAACTGATCGACAGCTCAGCTCAACAACAGCGACACTCGTATCACAGATTGTTTGTCATCTCCCATAACTCCTTTAGTCACAGACTGACAACCCGGAAGAAAAACGCGATGTATACTGCTTGATTAAGCTTTCCAATGCACTGAATGCACGAGATCTTAGTGAACGATGGGGTATCAAATTCAACCATCCCACTACCTTAGTGTGACGGTCTGACATGTGCACTACATCGATCCGGAGGGCTATGTTGACTAGGGCTTCGATCCCACCAGGTACAACCTTGTCAGACATGTCAAAGAAAGGCAGTCAGATGAAAAGCAGTTACACTCGGGGGATTATATGTCGCACTAACTGTGATGAAAAAGCGTCCAATAAAGCAAAATCTTTATTGGCTAACTCGCTGGTTGCCATGCTATATGCACTCGCGTTTATTAATCAAAATTTCGGTCTAAAACATCCCCGGTTTCCGCTCATACGTCGTGCGTATTTCTGCCCGGTTTGCGTTTGTGACCGACGCTTTCTGTCTGGGGGTTTTCCGTCTGCCATTCCTCGTCCGTTGATCGGATCTCGTTGAGCGATAGCTTGTCCGGTCGCTAATGTTGTCCGCAATCTATCTATTATGAGCTTTGACCGTATTCTACGACCGTGTTGAGATAACTCTCCGATTGTTGGGATAATCGCACCATCGATCTGGCCATCCATCCCATTTTGCTAGCCATGTCACGTCCGTTGGTCCGACCTCGTTGAGCCATGGCTCGTTTGATTGCCCATGCTGTCCTCGATCCGCTCGCTGTGAGCTTTTGGATGTACCTCTCCTGCGTTAAGGTATACCATCGAGTGTTGGGATACTCGCATCTCCGGTTTCATAATCTACCACATAATGATCACGTACAGCTCGTTAGGTAATGAGGCGCGATCCAATGGATAAACTGTTTTCAAAGTTGCGGGATTACTGTCATCCGAATAAGGAAGAATGGGACTAGAAAATGTACCTTCAAACAAAAGAACACACTGATTGCTCAACAGCCGACAATGACCGCCAGTGTACTATCCAAAAAGGCCAGAAAAGGTTCAACATCATTCAAAAATCTGATGTAGTTTCGAACACATTTGCCACACAGAGCATTGATCAGAATAACACACCAATATCCGATTCACTGAGCTTTCAGAATGGGCAAGCACCTAAATGACAAGTGAGCTAAACTCATGAGTCATTCCTTCCGGACGGGCCCTTGAGAAAACCCTATATTCTGTTGCTTTGCAGGTCAGACTTTTGAGTCAGAGATTTGGGGTAGGATATATTGAATCAATCACCTTCCGCGTTATGAACGGCTGGGAAGTACCATAAATTGTTGTTTACGTGATAGCAACATTATTCATCCACTTTCATGATCTCATTCCCTGTCGATCCTCAATGCTTCTGCTTTTCTGTACCATCGGGTGATAATTGTTTGCTATGGATAAGACGGTTGGTAAATAATGGCACCTTTAATATTCGAAATTTCAGACAAGTCGGTTAGTAAGCTGTTTTGGCAAACACTCTGTCATGTCTTCAGCTTCATATGTGCTGTGGGTCGGAGACGAGAGTCTACTAATTTACCACTGTTATTCACTTGAGTTCACCTCTAGGTATCTATCGACCAGAACACCATTCTCTTAGAGTCTCTAGTGAGGCGGAAAGTTAAGGTCGTCAACAAGCTACAGTGAAAATTCCACCGAGTTCGAAGGCACAGTACTGTTTGACAAATTGGACTTCAGTGAACAGTCTCCTGCACGCCGACAGGCTCGATACTTCCGTTCAAGTATGTCAACGCAAATCATAAAAGCTTGTGTATCTATCATATCGGCGTATGCTCAAACAGTAATTAGTTCAGAGCTCACCAAGAACATATTACATGGCGCCCTCGTTGATCTTCGGAACCATATTGAGCACTCTGATATCATCAGGCTAGCCGGCTAGATGCAGTCACAACTTGGTCGGCTTTCTCCAGAGAAGAAGCGCCTGACACCAAACAGTGCCCTGGAACAACTATTGGCAATAGTGATGGACTGCAATAGCTGTGTGCATCTCACCGGATGCAAAATTTTGGTACATGTGGGTCACCGTGTGCAACCTACTCGCGGAAATAAACTTACTATAAAGCAGTTGGTTGTAGGCGGTACCACGTTGTTACTATCTTGCATTTCGGAGTAACCATCTGGTCTCGAATAATGCTGCTGTGTGTCTGTTTCGTTTTGGCATTTGCCATGAGGTTATACACTCAAAAATGAAGGATTAATAACTGGCATTCAAGCGAAGGGAGTATAAAGAACACCCACCAGGAGGCTCTGGGAATCTTTTTGGTTAAAGTTAGATGACAGCCCAAAGAGTATTGGGAGCAAAGTGCGGTAACTATGAAAGTTTGCTCTAAAGAGGTATGTTTTAAAGAAGTTGTCTAGTTTCCACATGACTGGATTTAAGCCACGTCCATTAAACTTATGATTAAGTGTCCAGTGATTCCAGACGGCTGTGAATATAACAGCGATCATCACTTGATCGAGCAATCTCAAGAAATTAGGCGTCATTTTTGACTGGAAACCGCAGAATGCTAACTCCATTGATTTGCGGTTTTACGGAACGTCTAGTTGGTGTTTTCATCACCAGTCAGTCGTACCGACCTGACAGATAGACTGAACATTCTGAGAAACACATCAGGTGAAATCAACCGGGCCACAAAAAAACACGGGATCCGAATGGTCAGTTATTGTGCTTCAGAAAGTTCTCCATCGAAAGCAAAAGTGACCCAATCATTGAAGCTTAACAGAGATCCCAGACCAGATCTCCTATCTCCGTTCTCTTCAAGGACGATGAGAAGTTGATATCAGAACTGATAAAACTCTTTCAGAAAGTTCGAAGAAGTGGGGAAGTACGTCGTGATTAGGGCTTATCAACAGTGATTCACGTCTTCACAAAGGAAGCCCTAACTCTATATGACAGTCATAGAGTCTGTTGCGTCCAAGTTACTCACGGGCCTCATTTTACGTCGGTTCAATAAGCCCAGAGAAAGTCAGATACGCGAAGAACAGACAGGATTGCGATCCGGTCAAGGGTGCGTTGACTACATTGTTAGTTTGCCACGGATCTTAGGGCATCTTATAGATAGCTGACCGTCATGTTAGACCTAAAGGCTGTTATCGATTCAACTGCTCGTAACGTTGTCTGAAATTGCGTTTTTCACAAGGAAGTACCGAGGAAATACATGAATCTGTTGAGATCATAGTACACCCACTCCGCATGCAGGATGAGAGCTTGTGGACAACTATCTCCGGCGTCCATTACCTTTAGTGGTGTTTGTAAAAGATATCCGATCGACCCTATTCCTGTTCAGTTTTGTCACGGACGATATTCTGGGAGATGCGCTTGAGGAATGCAGTGGACTTCATGCTGAGTTTCTTCTTGGCACTACGTTGATCGAAATGGAGTACGCAGATGGCATTGTCTCGTCCCGTTTCTTTGTTGGAGATATACAGACTATGCTAATGAAGTTGACTGACCGGTCTGTTTTGCATTGAAAGCGTCTAACACCTTCAAATTGCAAACTGCTGCATTAAAACTGAGGAATTCTCACTCTCACGTTCAGTTCGTTTGAGATCGTGGACAGTAGCAACATTTTGCAATACTGCTGATGGGATATGAGTGAAAACATGTTGTCTCTGCCTACATGTACTCTGTTTTGCTCAATAGCTCGAAAGTATGGTTTGTTTGCGACGAAGATACCAACAGATCTGTTATGGTTTACTAACGTCGCCTCCGCCAACTAAACATCAAGCGGGATGATCCTGTGAGCGATGAGTTCGCCAGCCAGTACGCATTTCAGAATGCTAGGATATGTGATGTATTGATCAACTAATCACGTTGCACACTCAACGTCACGCACTCAGCACACCAACTAACCGTCTTCCGCATCGAGCATTATTTCAGTATCATTATTAAGCATAGTAACACATACGTAGATCTCACTGATGCCTAACTGCCACACAACCACGAAGAACGAAAAGCAAACCCTGCACATTAAAAAAAAGAGAGGAATGAACCTAACTACTAAAAATAGCTACGTCTATATTCAAACATTCAGCATCAAAATACCTACATCTTACAAACAAACAATCAGGGAACAAATGAGTGTAAGGCGTCATCAACAAACAATCGAGCCATAAATGGATGTGAGACAACATCAACAAGACAGCTTTCTTACGACTTTCACTGCCCCGCCCCACTGAGTGCAATCACTTCATAGACAACTCGGCCAACACAACGACAACATTCATGCCACTGAGCCCGGTTAGCCGCCATCTCAAGTAAAATCTCCAGCCACCGACTCGGTGAGTCGCGGGGTCACCCCTGGCCCACCAGACGAACCCGACCTACAGCAGCTAGCCCCCTTGGTGGACGACGTCATTCCTCTATGCCAGGTCACCATCTGTCCACCTAACACCTCAGGTCAATCGGCCGTAACATCGTCAAGAGGTGCTCAATGTGGCACACGGTTTACCCGCATCCTTAGCACGTGACTTCACAATCTAGGTCTCTGCAAATGAACAAAAAAAACTACATTGGCGATCACTACCAAATACCCGATTCCCAACCTCTTCGTTGCTTACTCGCTGGTGCCACAAGATACGAACGATCCAACGCAAACACCAATGTTCAAATGTCTGAAGATGGCTCATGTATTTTACTCTGAGAGGACAGGTTCTGCAGGTGTTAAGTAATACAGCCCTCACTGATGTGGTTACTGACTACAAAAGCCTGAACTATTCCATCGAGTAGATACAGTAGGTGTTACGTCCCACGGCTGAGATCCTGGGAGCACTCAACTTTCTAGTTAGAAACGCTATTACCAACTCACTAACCTCCTACACATCAAGCGAAGCACGGACTAGCTGGAGACTTAAACGTCCAAGTAGGCAGACTAGGCGCTAACGAGGGTGAATTAGGAGGCTCGTGCTCTTACGGTCCTTATCGTACAGATAACAATGAACATCTGTTGCAGCTCTGTGCCGATTACGGTCTGTTTCTGACAAGTATCAATTTTCGACGTTTTAGGCGTCAGTGCGGCTCTACCGTCGAGCCAATCATGGACACACGTTGATCACATGGTCATCAACTATCAGTGTTTTCAAGACTGGAAGTCAATCTGGAGCGCCTGCGTGGATTCTGATCATGCATTATTATACGCTAAGCTCGCTTTGCGTTTTGCTGTGAGGCCATTTCGTCATCAGCCACAAATTGGCTTCTTTTGACTAGCAGGGCCGCAGGCGCTTTACGCTTACTAGTGTGCGCTTGTCGCCAGCCACCATACAACATTGAAGTACACTGGGCACATATACGACATGTGATGCATAAGTGCGGTACTGTCTCACGTGATACTACTACTGGTTCAGCTGCCAACCGAAAGATCTCTGTGTGAATTGTTCCATGCTCTCCAGAATATTCTACCCAGCAGTGAATATAACTCGGATCGCAAGACTACTCGCCTGGAAATCCACAAGCAACAACGAGAGGATCGCAAGATCTGATGAACACAATGCGCTATCGAAGTGGAACAAGCCGATGTTACCGAGAACTCTCGGAAGTTTTTCCATCTCATTCGAACAACAAGGGGCAGGAAGCCAAGTATGGGTTAGGTAAACTGCAAAGTGAATCCATTCATATCCTACAACTACGCTTAGGACACTGGACTGAGCACTTCCAACAGCAGTTCAATTGACCACCCGCACCACTGACTAGGCTTTCGGGCTCGGCTCGTGCTGATCGGTCTGTCGATTCTTCTCCGATCTCAGGAACAGAGGCCTCTCCCGAGATCAAGCCTCTGAAATATGGCAAATAACCCGACTCAGACGAACTTCTTCCTGTCTTTTTTGTATATGGAGGTTCATCATTGAGTAAAGAGTTGACGGCTTTGCCTCAGAAACTCTTGATCAGTGGGATCGCTTTAAATGATTGGAGTTTGGCTAACACCCTCCCCATTTTCAAAAAGAGTTCATGCACCTGGTGTGCAAATCACAGAGGAATTTCTATTGCGTCGAATATGCTCGTAGTCACTGTACTTTATAGGCTGAGTAAAACGCATGAAGAACATATCCGTGAAGAGCAATCGGGTTTTCGCCCTGACCGTAACTACACTGGTGACATCTTCACACCTCGCCAGATGGTTGAACTCCGTCATTCATATAGAAGGCCAACAGTCGTCTTCTTGGACATCAGATGGGCCTTCAATTCGGTTGGCAGAGCTGCACTCTGGAACTATTTATTGAGGAAGCATGTACCTGGGAAGTATGTGAATACCTTGAGAACAGTTTACTGTCAGACCTCGGGCAGGATTAGGGTTTATGGCAACGTATCGTCAACCTTTAATACCGCAAATGGAGTACCACAAGGTTGTCCAGCTTCTTTCATCCGATTCTATTTTACAATAGATGATATCCTGGAGTGCTCCCTGACAAACTTCAAAGATAATAAAGTAGATTTGCTCCCAGGCACTCGAATTCAAGGCACAGAGTATGCAGACGATACTGCTTTAATCTGTGAGGGCCCACAGGGAGCCCAGAACATGTTAGACAGATAACATGCTCTAGATCGTCCGTTGGGCACGGCTTTAGCACCCACCAAGTCCAAGATGCTGTTGCAAGACTGGCAGGACTGTGCACCTGCTCTCCCTATTGATGGTGAGCCGTTGAAGGTAGCGGAGAAGTTCATGTACCTTGAGAGCTGTACCAGCGCTGATGGGATGTATGGTAAGATCACAAATCGCGTAGCAAAGACTCGGATGACGTTTGCTAACTTACGCCATCTGCGCCGTCGGCATGATCTCAGTCTTGCCGTGAAAGGCCGAGAGTCCAATGCCACCATAAGAGCATTTCTGTTGTAGAGTCCTGAAGCCTGGTTTGTTCGCGCGGAAAATGTTCATGGAGTATCTGTTTGTGACCATCAATTTCACCAAAGCATTAGCGGCGCGTGATGGGAACACCGTGTCACCAACGACTAAATGCGCCAACGCGTCTTCGGAACAGATAAACTCTGTCAACCCTCGTCTCAGAGGCTTCGCTGGCTTGATCACATCCTAAGAAGGCCAACTCAACGCCTGTCACATCGTGTCTTGTTTGTGAGTGGTGGGTCAGGCTAAAAGCGGCAGCTCGGTGGTAGGCGCATGACCTGGGTTCGAGGTATAAATATACTCAGTCTGAAGCTTGCTTCAGTGGGGCGTTCCAGGCCTTCTGGCTGGAATCTGAAGGACATTGAGAAACTTTGACTGAGGGCGCTGTCTGATATGACGGAAAACAAGTCAATGGCGCCTGTGTTGCGAGTCTCTATGTGGATCGTTGTAACATTTTCTCCTTTGTCTTTCGATATTTGTTTCCTTCACCGTACACACTACGTTTTTCCTCCTATTGTGGCACATTTGCCAATCTTTTCGATCCATATATATATGTATATATATATAGCACTTTTTGTTGAGGCTCATGGCTGTCGTTGATGGATAAGTAACAATTTGCACCTATGCACTTTTGAGGTGATCCCCATATCCCAATTTCTCGATCATCTACTAGCCAATTTCGTCTGAGGTAACCGACTGTAGGCAGAAAAATGCATGTGATCGAATATTCCAACGCTGAGAACCCTGAACAAACAGGAGAACCTGGGATTGCATGCAATAACCAAACAGAAAATTCAACAGAAACGCTCACCGTTGTGCAAGTCCAACATGGGTCACACAAACGTCAACAGTTCATGTGCACAAGATAACGAAATATATTATATTAGTGATTACTACACGTTAGAAGATAGACCCAGAAAAAATCAAGATTACGGAGCGAGTAGCATGAACCAGGAGAAACAAATGAAGAGTAAGGCTTATAACAATAACTACGCGGGTGTTTTCCATTCTTGTAACGTCTTCAGAGGAGAAGAGATGCCTATAGTAGCCAAAGATGACTATGACAAGTGTAACGACATTACTGTCACTGTCTATGGCTTGTAGCCATATCCCACGGCGTGTCAAGCCACTCGACATAGGCATATCATGAGCAGGTCACCATGTCGTTTTCTCAAGTTACACTAAAAAGTGATGTGTTCGGCACCAGGCAAACATATGCGTCCGAACCACTCCAGCCAATAAGGCGAAAATTAGTTGTGCAGCAAAACTACGCACACAAAAACTAATGAGAGTCACTCACAAATGAACGTAGCTGAATGTAATAACTCGGTAGTAATTAATGTGGGGTCAACAACGCAGCAATCACTAAGAGTGCCTAATGAGAACATGGTCCAAATTTCAAATCGCTACGGTGGCCAGGAGCAGCGCTACCAATGAGCTCGAACAAGGAAGAAATTCAAGTTTAGTGCTCCTTTTCGAAAACGGTCAGCTGGAAAGTCTATATGAATGTGAAAGCTGCAATCAACTGTAGATGATGTTTACATCCACCAAACTCCTAATTACTTATCAATAATCAATAGCCAAAATCGACGAGGATGAGGTAACTAACACGCGAAAATTCATATCAAGGCGAACTACTGTGGTGTTACCAGTACACATGTGTCAATGGACTTTGGTTTCAAATAAAATGAAACGTAGATGGCAGAGTGAATAGAAGTTAGATAAAAGAAAGCACACATACACACATACGCACATTCGTGCTGCTGAGAGCCGAGTCGCCTTACGCAGTGAAAAGTGGTTGCAGACTGTCGTTATTCCCGCTTAAAGTTAGCCTTATCTAACCTCTGTCATTTCAACATTCTTCTTTGGTCTACTACGAACGTCACATAAACACATTTTTAGTTGAGAAACGCCATTTCGAATAGATGATCAACGATCGCACTGCAAAACACCGAACAAAGTACATGTCCAAATCAACATGACACAACTGATGGACGTCAAGCTGATCCAGCAAAACAAATTCATACACATGGTATGTAAAATTGTGTGGTGCCAAAAAGCGAAGACATTCTAATAAGCTAGTCTGTATAATGGTAAACAAGAATGTTGATATCAAATGAGTAATACGTGCAGTTCGATGTATGTGAGAAAAGTCGAGGGACATGGTATGCTAACTAAATGTCTTACACACGGAATAAATGAGGGCAGTGTGCAAATTTAAACAATATGAGTAACTAGATCGATGCTTGCTTCCAAACATTCTTCGGGCCTGGATCCTCACGGAACGTAGGCGCTAGAAGAGATTATAGTAAGTCGAGTTCGTTGGCATGCATGCTACAGTCGATTGCCTGAGTTGTCTGTTAGGTAATTTCAACTTAGAATGTATTATTATTGCTGTTAATGACCATGATTCATGCTACGTGGTTTTCCATGAAGAAACTTGGACGATCGATCGCATGTATAAGTCTTAGACAGTAATATATAGCCCCAATGACGCGGTTCAATGAAATGAAATCAGTATCAGACGGCGTCTGTCTCTCGTCCCATGACAATCCGACGTTGTGATTTGAACCACTCGAATAACGTGTTTGGTGCAGTCATTTCGCGCGGAAGTACCAGATTCTAGTGTTGCTTCTGTGCGACCCAGAATACAAACCTTAATTCTCTCTACAAAAACATGCCAGACGATAGTCCACTCACAGTCAATCATGAGCAATGCTCACGTTCGCAAATTCGACTTTGAGTTGTATTTGATTATGTATTAGCAATTCGAACAGCGAAAGCCGCCATATGACATGAGAACGTAAGTTCGACATTATCAGGTTGAATATTTGACTGAACTCGATCTTAGAACATTCTGACTCAAAGTTGGTATCGTACAATTGGCGATCTGTTTAGTGAGCTTATGTGCTCAATCAGAAACGAGCATGTAGCCAAGCTAACACAGCTTGATGTCAAAAAACGTTTCCAAAAATCTTCTCCTCTTCAGATTAAAAAAAGGTTGCGAACCGAGAAAAAACAGGCCACTGCAAGTTGCGTCGACAGAAAAAAATTTAGGTGAATAAAACTAACCTGCCGAAATCGCACAATTTGAGCACGCCTGTTGCTGGATTGAGCAACAAGTTCTGTGGTTTGATATCGCGATGACAGATACCTTTGTGATGAATGTAGGCCAGACTGCGCAACAGTTGATACATGTACAACTGAAGACAAACAAAAACGAACACCGTTTGGACACAGTCACAGAAAAGTGAATAACGGACTGGCAGACATTGTGTTTCGTGGGAGAGCAGAACCATTAAAAAATGTTAAACAAACTGAACAAAACGTTCCGACCATACAGAGCTTATTTTGTTAACAGTTGGCAAAATAAACTCGTTTTAATGAACAGGAATTTCGATCAAAGTTACGCTGAAAGAATAGATTCACAATCGACAGTGGTTTACGTTGTTACTTGTCTATCACACAGTCACGAAAAGAAAATCAAACTCTGGGTTAGGGGGTGAAAGATGAGACAGAAATCTGGTCCAATTTCGAACGACGCTTTTCAGTTGAACTTCAACGTGCAACACAAAGCAGTCACGCTACGCAAACAAACAGCCACATTGAAAGTGGAAGTAAGGCGTCAATCGCAAGACAGTTTTCTTGCGGATTCTACTGCTCCGCTTTATAAATTGCATTTAATTCACATAAAACGCAATCAAACAATAGCAACATTCACATAACTAAACCCAAGTTAGCCGTCACAGACTCAATGGGTCACGAGAGATCTGTTTCGGGGGACAAATTTGGCCTGCCGTAACTAACTCACTGGCACCGGTTTTTATTTCTCTACGCTAACCGATTAACCGTCTACTTCGAACTTTACTCTGGTCGCCTCGGATAGTGATGAAGCGAGTCGGGCGCGGCAGACAGCTAGCTGATGTTTCCAATGTATGGCTCTATCACCCAAATAACTGAATTTTAAAAAGTAGGAAAAACGGATTTATTTGGCTTGCACTACTAAATTTCCGTTTCTTAACCTTGTTTATTGCTTACTAGCTGATGCCGTTCGATAAGAATGATTGATCGCAGATGTCGACGATCAGATATCTGTAGACGATTTACATCACCCACCCTAAGTGACCACGTTTTCCAAATGCGGAGTAACACTGCTTTTATGATCGTTATTTTACATGCAAATATTTCGCACTCTGTCAAGCGTCTCACGATGCGTCTTACTGTCCAAAAATAGGTCATTCTGCAAGATTGCACTGGTTCAGTAGAACTGGACATTCAAGTTATGGCGGAAGTTGGCCGGGTTTTGTGCTTAGAACGGTCCAAACATGTGTAATGAGATAGAGCTGCGCCTAAGGTGCCCTTCGCCAATGTGGATTATCCAAAACCCATTACAGGATGGACGAAGCGGGTAGACAAACAACGAAATATACGGAACGATGACTTTCGGGACAAACGCACAGTCCAATTTTTCCACCTGGTTATCGCAGTTATGTGGGAAATAAACACAAGAAACGAACAGCCAACATTAGTCACAGATGTCAGTAGATTAAATCATGACTGAACAGATTAGCCTGGTGATTAATTCCTAGTCGCGAATTATAGAGTGCACTGAGTTGAGAGACTAAGTAGCTCGGACAAAGCAAATGTGATATGTAACCACAACTAAACCAGAAGATGTGTGTACGCTAGTCAACATCCAAATTCCTGAGGGAATTCTTAACTCAATAACTTAAACCCAGATGGCACATGTAGTATCGAGATAATATACCGTTTCCTAAAGTAAAGGTCGTACAATACTTCGGCGATCCTTTTGCAGAGCGGAGAAAAGTTTCCAAACCGAACAGGTGATGTTCCGAAACCGAATGTTCCCAAACGCAAAGAATTTCGTAACCCTGCACATATGTGATGAGATCGCCAGACGAAGTGGTACGATTCGCCGCCGAATCATTGGAACAAGAGGATCTGACAGGCTAATTACCGTGTCAGCATGTATATGCTGAGATTTTCTCTATAGTCCACAGACCTGGCCCATTCGTGCATAAGACCAACACAAACTCTCGCTAGATGATCACCGATGTCCCCATCAGTTAGCTTGTACCAAATGCGATCATAGTGTGAGCAACGCGACAAGCCGACGACACGTAGTTCGGAAATGTACGACATCGTGTCCGATAACCGAGATAGTGAAAATGCACAATAGTCGATACGCAGGCCATGTACTCTGTCTGTCCACTGTGCGTACGCCGTACCACGCACTATTCAGTGTGGTTACTAATGGTTACATGAAAAGACAAGACGGCCGTGCGATAACGTGATCACGTCCCGCTGAATAAATATTGGTATGCGCCGTGTAATTGGTTGAGGAGTTCGAGATCATCCATACCGCCAGTTAGAAGTGCGCTCTGACGTAGTGGTAGTGTTGCAGTCAATGATGAATATATATCAATAACTTTATTGATTCTTCTCTTTCACAGTATCCAAATGTTTTTGTTTGATTAGTTTCCTTTTGTTTTTTCCGGCCGTTATACATTTGTAGGTATTACTCTGATACTTCGTGGACTATTATCAAGACTA
>LUCH01000494.1:162419-203018 GCA_013368495.1 Paragonimus heterotremus
AGTGCGCTCTGACGTAGTGGTAGTGTTGCAGTCAATGGTGAGTATGTATCAATAACTTTATTGATTCTTTTCTTTCACAGTAACTAAATGTTTTTGTTTGATTAGTTTCCTTTTGTTTTTTCCGGCCGTTATACATTTGTAGGTATTACTCTGATACTTCGTGGACTATTATCAAGACTAACAACAGTTTGAATCAGTGTATCCACAGTTATGGCTTGAAATTGAAAATGGTGATAACGATGGGGGGAGGAATATGTGTACGTACAAATTTGCGAAACCAATCTAGAAATATAATCCTAATGGACTTTTTGTGGACTGGATCCCGATGAAGTAGGTCAATCCATTATTTCAGCCGAACCTCGATAATCACGTTGTCTACTTAATCCATTGTTCTTAGCCATCTTCTAGATAGGAACATTGATCGGTTTCAGTGATCACAGCGAATATTTACCGGGAGCTAACCTTGCCTTGATTCGGTTTGTTCCTAAGATGAAAAGTGAGCAAGAGCAATATGGATCATCTGACCTGTCCTAAATGATGTCAGCAAACTACTCATGTGAGGGGATGGAGATAATACACAGTGGACAAATCACACTGTCATGTACGCGACCCCATAAGCGATCTTTTCATCTGTCTACCCATGTGTCTCGTCAAACATGTGCTGCCTAGATCACAACCGATCGTGTTCACATTCGCCAACTCGGTCACGAGTGTATGGAAAAAAAAACAACGAACGAACGCAAGAGCATGAAGTTGCCTGAACTGCTGTTGATGTTAGCGGAGAAGCGGCCGGTCACACACGCACGCAACTTGGACGCAGTCGGTTCGAGCGCGGCTGAAAATATTGTTAGTGCTGATTTGCACTGCGTCTACAAGCAATGTTGGAGTGCTTTTTTCTGGCGCGCAAAATTGATTGGCACAAACTGATCGAAGCAACAGTTCTGGTGATATCAAATGACAAACCGAATAACACGAGCAAACAGAATCCCACGCTCGAACCCCGATTTTGGAGTTCAGAAATTTATAGCCAGAATGACACGATATGGAACTTATTTAATAAAACGACTGTGTTTACATTATAAGCTGCACCCAACCGACACCGGTTGCACGACGAAAATGAAGGAAAATAAATCAGGTAAACAGGATGTCAAAAGAAGGTGAAACAGTCAGTGAATGTAAAGAAACCAATTTGTGGAACACTGAAACAAGCTATCCCAGGAGCCACTAATTAAACCGCTCACCACGTCTAGCAACATTGTAAATATTTGAAATCTAAATGGAAAACTGAAAACGCTCTCACTGACACAAATTTCGACTTATGCTCAGAACCTACATCACACATGTTCCACAAGTTTATCGCTTTCCACTTAACATGGTAAACACGAACTAAACGAAAAGTGATCAGCAAAAAGTTTATATACGGAAAATATAACTTGACCGGGGAAATCTGTCGAATAACATTATCATGAAGAGCTTTATAACTGACCAATGTCAAAACAATTGCCAGCTTAAGTGAACTTTCGCACATCTGCCAGCAGCTAACCCTCAAATGTGATAGCAGGTGCATCAATTTGCCATTTTTCCAACAGTACTTCAATATTTGACGAATCAAAACGTCTAATCTGTCTTAGATACATTTGAGTAGCCCATAATGTATCGCAGACCACAGAAATTTGGTCACACATATGTAAGTTAAATTAGCCTACACCACGATCAAGAAGGTAAGAAAAACCAAACGTACATTTTCCCTAAGATTCGTTATCATTCATTTTATGTCTATATTGAATTTCATCTAAGCTCTAACGGTTGAGAGTAGCGTAAGTGATTGAAAGTTCAACTGTAACTTGTCATACAGGAAGGTCGCATCACCACGTAACGGCTTGTACTAGGTTTCAGGAAGAACATGAACAACACAAATTGCAGCGACTAGCCAGGGCCAATTAGATGTTCATAGTAGATTACCTTCCCTCTAAACATACAGCATTTTCTGTTGGCTATTCCGGAGATTTTTAACCGAGCTGTATTTACATGTACGTGTAAAGTTGGATATTTATTTACTCGGATTGAATACAGCAAGTCGTTGTTGTTCCTGTTAGCCTTGTGGTAACGATCACTCACATGACCTTTGGTGAATGAAAGCTAGTCATCCAATCATTAGTTCCCAATCGACCTCACACACGTGAGCCTCATTCATGTCCGCGCAGGCAAAATAATGTTGATTGCCTCTGTTTTACTCACTAATGATTCCATATACATGAATAATCACGTGAACTGTGGGGCATTCTACAAGAACCCGGTGAAAATCTAACCGGTAGCTGCATATTCACAACAGTCCATATGCCAGTATGGCATTTAACATAACCTGCATTATTAATCAAGACCTCCGGCAGGTTAAGAAAATCAGACGATAAGACAACGACGTGATTATTAACGCTGTTGAGATGAGTCCGTAATCGCCTCCGGCCAGACTGGAGAACATGTGGTTAACCAAATTGTTGGTTGGAATCGCTACTCGAGAGGGTAACGTTCTAGCAACCAGAAAATGGCCAGTCTTCTAATTGCCCAGATAGACGTTCCGAATTGTCCGAATTAATGTCGTGGGGAGCGATCAACACAGTATTAGATTCCATTACAAACCTCAACATACACACGTACAAACGTTTGGAACAGGAAACAGAACGGCATAGTTAAACAGTAGAAATGAAGAACAAAGAGACAACCAGCATAGTAACAAGTGTGTGAATATAAACTGTACCATGATACCTGTTTACTTAAACTCTACCGTCGAACCAGAATAACGACAACAGATGTACAAAACAAACTGATTGAAATCATGAGTGGTACGGAGTACCTTTTACACAACGGTAAAAAAACGGACCTGTTTTCCAGTTGTATTTGAAAAAGGCTCAATTCGGAAACACCATCTCAAGTTTGGTCAATGGGTCTTAAACAATTAATACAATAATTGATATTTAGCTAACACTCACCAAAAAAAAACAATTTTGATTGAAACTGCAAGGTTCCTGCTGAAAATTCTAGTACTCACAAGGACACCTCTCAACTGCTGACGAGGAACACAGAAGCTCCTCGCGTCAGTCTGGCTCACTTTTTTACAGGCGGCCATTTTTAGTCCGAGGCAGTAGAGGAACAGAAAGAAAAACTACCTGCCAGTAAGCAAACTCCGACGTTCACAGAATGGCCCTTATCGATTTGCAAAATGATCGAATGTGGACACTTTACACATAGTGATTTATTACCAATATGAACTTCACGCGTTCCGCAATAACAAAACAAACAAGCACTGTGGAAAAAAGTTCTGAGACAGTAGACGAATTCAGCTGGTCGTAATCTGTACTACTTAGAGGTAGAAAAAGTGGACAGGAATATTGTTAGGCTGAAATACAACTTGAACTTCCCTCGCTTCCTGTATGAAAGCTCCTTTCTAACAGTCATTTTCCGTTGTCAGAGGGAGTGTTCTCTCTAAAGAGAAGGAGTACTGTATAGCGGAAGTTTGTGAAGAAATGCACCGAGGGGAAAGGTTGACATGTTATATCGTTGATGGTATTCAGCTAATTGAAGTAAAAAAGCGCCATATATTTCAGCATTTAAAGTATGGTGATCGGTAAAATATAAAAGCTAAATATCAGGACTCTTCCAATCTATGGTAGATCTTCTTGTCCGTTTGATACTGTATTTCTGGCTGGACATGTGGAAAGTATATTTTTTAAAACTAGCGGTATTAAGCTTTTATTAACAGAGGGAACTGAAGCACGATCTTCCAGTTTAACAGTTAGCATGACCATACTAAACTCGGTCCAGCTTAATTCTAATCCATAAGGTTTTGAAATGTTTAAAACTGACGGAAAGGAGTATGAGTTATCATTGAGTTCGTCAGCTATGATCTCTGTCTTGCTTGAGCAAGAAAAGTACAATCGGGAAACGGAAACCCCGAAACATGAGGAAAAGAATCACATGATAGCTACATATCTAGACTACTTATCGTTCCAAACTAGCCAGGTCATAAGTACGTACCAACATAACCTAGCAACTTGTGCTATTACTTTAAGGTACCGTACCGCTAATATCGTTTTAGATTATAACATACAATTGTGCCGAACTCTGTGGAAACAGATTAGTTAAAATTATATGGGGGAAAACTAGTGTTTGACTGAGGAAAAAGTATTTATACGGCTTCTACTTAGAGAATGGTAGACAAAAAAAATAAACACATGTGTACTGGATTAGTTGGTGAGGCGGATAAGCTTGCTTTCGGGAGCAAACTAATCCAAAGCGCAACCGCATAATCACTATGTAGACATACATATAAGCATCCACCATTTGTGGTCAACCTCGTTTGTCCACTCCATTTCTATCTAGTTAGAAAAAATAAGAATATCCAAACTGTAGCAGACTTGATTGTTTTCTTGCTCAGTTGTGAATGCTGTCTCCGAATTAAGGCAAAACAGACTCAAAAATATAGTTCAGAAAAGACGCTTTGTGAACCAAATGGTTGTTAGGATGAATGAGATTTTCGTTCTCCCTCCACTGGCAGATATGTACTGTTGTAGTCTGTAAACGAGTTGATAACCCACTCAATTGGTTCAGGTGACGAAGAGCGTTTGGCGAACTGAGAAGCGAGATTTTTCGGAATTTTTTGAGGTTCCGTATTGATATACTTCTGTATGGGAAGAGAGATATCGGCAACTGCGGGGAAATTAAACACTGAACACTTGTCTTACCTTTTTGCGTTTTGATGATTCAGAATTAGGGTGTTCCACTTCAAATAGAAATGTGTGCATACATAATCGGACACAAACATACGACAAAACAAAACACCACTCAGATGCATCGAACACGTACGTACATATCGGTCACTGTAGCCACAATCATGAGGAAAGTTACATGATCAACACGAATTCCACAGAATGGATGGCAAACAAGGAAAAAAGAACGCCACCATAACCGCGAGTTAGTTCACTGCCCACCGTGTCAGCTTGCAAACACAGACCACTATAAACCTACTAGATCACAGATTACATCATGAAAAGTTAGTCACGGATAACAGGTTACTTGATCAGCTCAGCACTGATAACTGTGATCGTAAGATAAATCCTGTCCCCGCCTAACAGGTATCAATCATTGACAGTCGTATCATGGCACGCAGTTTGTAACACGTAGGCTTAAGTATAATAGCTAGAGCTGTTGTTTATGCCAATAGCAGCAAGCAAAATAACGGATTAATAAAAGGCTACAAGAAGTCATCAACAATCATACGGATAAAGTCACACCACAACCGCAGAATGCAGACTACGTAACCCGATTTGCGGCAATATTTCCACGATCAGATCACTTGACACAAATTAGCTGTCGAAAGCAATGATGGTTGAAAATTGAGAGCGTACACAAGCATCGTTGGCCTAAATGGACAATAGCTCCGAGTTTTTCGACGTCCGTTTAACAAAATTAACGTCTCCATGCACACCTATACACTATATCCACAAGCTTATGTACCAAGTCCAAACTGACAACCATTGGAGAGAGGTGGACAATCAGCCTAATTCACCTTAGTAACAAAAGCGACCATTCGCGTCGAGGTAATCCATTTGTTCAGAAAAAAATTGGATCAGTTTTGTTCATCGTGCCACCCTCATGGAGGAAAAAACAGGCTATGGCAGTCAGTCTAATTCTGTGACAGAAAAACTTCAGTATATCCGCGTTGTAGAATGGATACAATACCGACTGTAATATCATAGACAGAAAACCAGTTCGGGATAACCTCAAAACCACAGAACAGTATGCAAAAGCTCACTTTGACAAACAGAATAGGGATGGTTTCCTTCTGTCGACTGTACCGACGGGCGACCCGATAGACAGTCTCTGGAACGAATTCAAGCACCAAATTCAAAAACACGTCATCCTTCTGGGAAAAAGAGGGGACGGAACACAAAAGAAAGTTTCTGAGGTGGAGTGTAATTTGGGCTCAGTGAAGTCACTGAAACACGTGAATTTTCAATCAGGCAAGTAAGGTTTTGGTCTCAGACATCAAGGTTTTCAAAGAACTCTTTGAGAAAAATTCAAAATCTTGCATTCTAGCTGTCGACTACGATTTGACATAACAATGAGTCACAGTTAATCATCATATTCTTCGATCCTCGCTGGAGACCCCTGATACTGTGGGATCGGCGGTGCTCTAACAAAGGAGCCAGAATAGCCGCAAAACAGATAACTTACCACTAGTCAGACCGGATCCGTGACGAAAAACGACTCGTTCATATTATAGTGCTTTATGGTTCGCCACGTTAGTGGAGTGATGATCACAGTTGACATCACACATCAGAATCGACCGCTATGTTAATCGAATAAAATCAGATGGTATAAATCTTTGGAATGTATCGCCTGTCAAGAGCTGCTTTTATTTACATAACGCAATCACACTGAGTCGACTAATAGGCAGGGGTGACAACTGTGGTGTTTACATTCTAAGTGGGTAATCTACCAGATGGCATAAAAAAAAAGCTGCCATTCTAAGTTCGATTGATCTAGATAATTAGTCGATGGAAGTGAACCGAGATCAGTGGTGATTTGGTTGTTATTCAACTGTCTGTTCCGCGCATCTGCTAATGATCTACGCAAATTACCGTATAACGTCAATTTTCATGTGTGACAATATTGGTCAAAAAATTGAGGAAATTCTTACAAGGTCACAGAAACATGGTTTTCATCATTCACAGTGACTTCAAAATGAGGAACCACAGACGCGGGTTTTGTTCATCAGCATTGAATAGCCTTGATCGGAACCGGGAACTGAATCACAGACCATATGGTTTATAATCGAATGTGTTTTAGTCAAAACCGCTGTGTCATGACAAATCTAGTGCCACAACGAGTGACTGGTACGACTACCCTAGACAATACACATATATCGGCCTAACGGAAGAAACTAATAGCCAAACCAACAACCATGATGATATACTTAATGCAAAACCGAAATATGGACTGCATACTTATACGATTAGTTGAAAATTCAATCCATCAATGGTGTTAAACTGACCAATCAGTGGACACAAAACAATAGTTTCCCCGTATGACATTGAAAGAAAAAACAGACAGCATGATACAGGATGTCTTCTACATGGACAATTGGTTTGGTTCCTATCGTTACATAACTCAAAGTCGGGATTTGTATAATTCGTTCACAAGTAGACGGGCTCATATCCGTTCGAAAGCATTCAAGAGAATAACACAAAGCGACAACCAAAGAAGTATAACAGATGAGACGAAAGTTGAAATTGCAGGTCAGTAAGTGTTTTAATTAAGGGTCGATGGAAAATTTTCCCTTTCTGAGAGTAACGAAAAAAGGGTGGAGGCTGGGAATTGAGTATACAAATTTTGCAGGCCATCATGGCGAAAAAAAGTTGGTCCCTAAGAGTTTTCACACAGAACACAAGGCTGGGACGCTTGATTGCAACCGATTTCGAAAAGGCAAATTATTGCTTACCTACTAAGTAGACAATGACCTTGGAGGTATCGGCCACATCTACCGTGCGACTGCTCTGTTGCAAGTGTTTAACGATGGTTGACTGAACAATGCTGGATAGGTTTGTCATGAGCCACTGTGGTATACTTTCGTTGATGTGTGTCTTTTTGTTTCGCCAACACGTGCATCAGTACATCTCGCTTGGTGGTGAAACGTTTGCAACCAAAATGCCGAGAGCCCGGCAAAAAAAACGGCACAGCCAACGTACAGCAGGATTCGCATTTAACGTTGGATGTACCTATCAAGGGCACTGTGACTAAACCGAAACTTATAACATCGCTCAACTGAAATATGTAGAATGCACAGTCAGAATCCCAACGACTGAGGAAAATGTCTTATCTCAATCCATAAATATCAACACTACGGCCATAAAAAGTGATAACGTATTCTAACAAGAACAAAACTCGAATGCTTGTATTAAAAAAAACAGGGCCGACGTAGACGGTCTAGTTGAATGTGAAGAGTGCGAATAAATGAGTGGCGATCAACTGATAACAAACGTAATCCATGGCCAGAAAACGATGTTCAAGTGGCGCAAAACACAAAACCAATTCCTTCGAATATCATTTCACTCGAAGTGGAAATATTCGTTTAGGTGTAATTCCACTGTTCCAATTCGTACGTAGAACAGAAGCAAGTGATTAAACGCATTAAACAGGAATGGTTAATTATGACGTTCTACGTGACCGAAACGAAGTAAGAAGATATTACGAACAGGGGGAGATACTAATCAAAGGACGCTGACTAACCAATTGTAGAGGACGGTGAAATATCTCAGCGATACCAACGATTACTTGTTCGCAGTTCCGAGTTAGAAAATAAAAAAGTACCAGATCCATTTGCTATACAGAGCGACAAAACCCCAGTCTGAGAAATTAGTGACACATCAACGAGTTGAAGAAGACTAGTTAAATATCTATTGCTTTAAGCTCTAGATGAGAAGCACAAAACGAATAAACAATCTAGAGCACAAAACCCAGTTTATGGAAGAGTTGGAGTAAGAATAACAGCCCATTTAAACGTAAGGTATCGGCGAACGGTCTCGAAACAATGGATATGATAGCGATCATCTATCAGACAAACGAAACGGACAGAACAGTGAACGAACCAGCCAAATTAACGGTAATCCAATTTTACAACTAAAGACAGACACAATGCTACCTCCAGTATCCGGACAACAGACAGAAATGACAAGAGCGACAGCTCCGGAACAACACAGGTCCGGTTGAGCGTTTAGAAAATAGGCAGGCGAACATGGTTTCCATCATCTAACTTCACAGGAGCAACAGAGTAAGATTAATCCACCGGGCGTACTGATTATATGTCAATGGTCACAAGCCGGATCGAATGTTCCAAATCGGTTCTCTGGCTGAAACGTATCGGTCGGTTATTGACCTGGTCGACTGTAAACCAGAGGAGATGTAAAGTCTGTTACAGGCAAATTTCCATCACCGATGACTAGCAGGTGAGCTAACTGGTGCAAGTACCGCGATGCACGTTTGATTGAAACATTTAGAAATCAGACAAACTTTTCTATAGTCGTCACTTTTCAAAGAAGCACATCTTCCCCGTTTGGTTTTTTTGATGATAACGAGCCACGTTGTTTGAGCTCAACAAATTCGGTGGTACGTTGATTTTGTTCATGAAACTTTCGATGGGTTAAGGGCCATTCGCGTTTTACATTGTCTAATCAACACGGGTAATGTTCCCAGAATTATTTTGAAGGCTCTTCTGAAAGTAGTCGGATCCAACTCATTCTAATGTATGATAGCGGTAACCCGAAGATAAAGGGTTGAAAATATGTTTGCCCATTCTTCTTATAAATGAACTCACAACAGATCGGGGACACATCGGCGCCCGACGATTGCTTACACAATCAGCTTCGAGTTAGGTCAACAATACTGTCTATCTATGGTTATGCAACTCGAAAGCATTCAACCCCACGAGTGACCCAGTAAGTCACAGGGCAAGGAATACAAACAGAGGATAGTTCTCCTACAATGCTGTAATGGACACATTCGAAATCCATTAAGAAAACCTCCCTCTGTTCCGATCGGATGATTATTCTAGCATTTAAAGACTACTGAACTCCTGATGATAACGTCCATAAATACCTAAACAACTAATAGACACATCATCATGCGATTTCATGACGAACAGCATGTCTGATAATCATTGGAATAATTGCGTGCAATTAAGCAACCTGATGTGCACCTTCTAGAATTCAAAGCGACGAAAAACAGCTGGCTCAAACAACCAACACTCTCGCAACTGAGACAAGCAAAACATACGAAAGCAACGTACACCAATATGCTGAAAGTGTGCTAGCGCATTACTGTCTGTCCAACATCCAGGTGGTGCAAAATTATGATTTGTAAACAATACTGTCAAATTAAGACCTTTGGTAGCCAACATCTGAATAAGCCAGAGGGTGAATTCAAGATCATGAGGACTGACAACCCAACTGTTGATTGTCTACAGTACTAAAACTGGGTATCAACGTACGAATAGCATGTCTATGTGAAAACGAACCTGGCGAACAAACTTAGAGTCGAGTGAATTGGCGAAGGCAGATTAGATGCGATCAGATATGATCCAACATTGTCCAGACCACGTCTCATCGCAAACACTAGTGCGATGCATTACTGCAGTCACCGTGGGGTTCAGCTCTTACGACACAGCCCGCCGGATCAAAAGAGTACACAAGCCCGACCATCTCGCCAAGGTAGCAGCATAGGTCAAGTCTTACAACATAACACATTCGCGGTAATATGTCGAAGGAGTTTTATTTCCTATTGATCTGCCTTGATAGCAGCACATTACCGATATCAAGCCAACATTTAGGCTTTACTTCCGTCGCCTGAAACATCTAGTAACCCTCTTTCACTTTGTAAAACTATTCAGCGTGAGTTCCGCGTCACCACACTGAATTTATAATAAACTGCACATGACCAGTAGTTTCTGTTTTCTACGAAAACATCCTACTCTCAATTTGACACGGTTCTACGTTACACGTTGATTATACTGTTTCTAACCAGTCCTACGTCCGCGATAAATCAGGCAGCGCGCCGCTGTTTGGTTCGTTCCATAACCTTCAGCAAATGTTAATCCCACGGTAGTATCAACCAATCATTTAACTCGTGATTAAGCGGACCTTTGCATATGTATGAGGTGTACAGAACTGCTACAAGATTTGGTTAGCACCAGCCGTGTGTCTGTCGTTACTTGTTATTAGTTTCACTCAAGTGAGCAGTGTTATCTCGTCAGCTCGTAATACTGTTGACGAAATGTCCTTTGCTCTGCCTGAAATGCGTTCGATTGTCTATTAACCGGAAGACGTCCGAATTGTTAAAGTTCGTTTGGTACGTTTGTCGTCTTATGTTTGGTATGCTTCGGAACGTTGCATTTGTTGAGCCATGCTTGGTTTGTTTGTAGAAAACCGATTCTAAATTTGTCCTAATGTGTCTTTGCTGTGTGCAGTAAACGATCATGGTGAAGTTTGTACCACGACTGCACAGATAATGTTTGATTACCTCCTCTTTATAACTGTCACTGTTTATCCATTAAAACCCTCTTTCTTGGTATTGTTTGACATGTTCTTATCCTCATCTTCGCTTGACGGTTTTAATGAACCCATATCGCGTTGACCAGTGCTGATTTGCGGACTCGTGTTTCGTTAGTCCATTTTGAAAACTTTTCTGTTCGATAATTTGTGTATCTGGTTGATTCATATTCAAGGTGGAAGAGCACTTTTATTGTAATTTCGTCAACCGTACCGTATAAATTACAATCTTTTTGATCGCTTTTTTCTGACGTTTTTGGACTTGGAAGATAGTCCCGTTAACCCGACTGTCTGAATAAGCATTATTGAGATGGTCGATTACACGTTACTGAGTGAATTATTCTAAATCCCTAGTAGCAATTTAACGTAGAGTTTACAGTATTTCTGAGTGTCAAACCTTACTCTTCAAATAAGGAACCTAGTTCATTCATGCAGAAGATATGTACGAATTCTCGGTATACGACTACCATCCTCTGCGCCAGTTAGCCTGGGCTGAGTGTGCGAAAAACGTGACAGTTCATCGACACGTACTTGTGAAATGTGCGAGTTCGTCACCAAAAACCACGGTAATGAAAATGCACAGTATACGCCAGATGGTTCGTTAACTTTGCATGATGATGGATGAACTGCCTGATCGCGTACTGCTCAATGAGGCTGTTGACAGATGGAAGAAGCAGCAAGGTGGTCGTGGGTTATGAAAGCTTCAGTGATTCCGTCGAGTAGAGTTAGAACGTACCATTTGTCAGGTGGAGGGGCATATAAACATGGTATTGCGTTGTGGTCAAAGGCGAGCCTTCCGTTTCTCTTGCTTTCTTTATGTTTTCGCACTTATTTACCGATTGACCAGTTTGCAGGCCACCGTCAGAAACGACGCCAGCCCGAGCCGCAACACCCATGCGTATGGTTAAGAGTGGAAAAAGTATGCGTGTGCACAGTTACAGCCCTCTCCTACATCCTCAGTTATCGTTGCAACCAATGACGAGTTCCAAAAAGAGCAAAACTCGGGCCTAATGCTTCATTCTGAGAGAGCTTGGTTGGCAAAATCTATCTAAATACAAAAGCCAGAATCAAATGTGAGTTATGTTCAACCAAATCGCCGACTATTCAACAGTGATCTGAAGAAAAAACGATCGCAAATTTAAATAGCGGTTGATCAACAGTTGTCCTCATAAAGTTATTTACTGTACTGTCCTCTTTCGTAATGGTGCAAGCTAATGATCTTCTAAATGTGCTTCTCTTGAATATTTCGAATAACCACTGGATCCACCGGCCAAATACAACCTCGTCCGTGGAGAATGCAGTAAATTCGTGGTGGCGGTAGTTATGTTAGACATATTGGGTACTACAGCCTATAAAAACTATTGTTTTACCAATTGTAATGTACGGATAAGATATACTGCCAGATTACCCTCAACTTAAGCAGGAACGCCATAGTTAATGTTGGACAATCTCAGTTAAGTAGGTCTTGTTATCATTGTTAGCTGTGACGACGAACACGACAGAAGATAATGGTACCAACACAACTAAATCCAATTTCCGTTGGTGTGGAATGGTCGTGAATCTGACTGAACGGTTGAGAGAAACGAGTACGGGGTACGACATCGGATAGGTTCACTAATGGAGATGCCAGTTAGTAGTATAAAATTAATAAACCTAATGGAGTGTAATCGATCCATCTGTTTTCTAATATTTTTTTTCCCGTTAGGATCTATGAGACCCGGAAAATGAAAAACGCGGGAAAGCCGTGTTGTCGATGACATCTTACGTTCACTTGCAAATTCGATTTTCGTGTTCAGTGTACAAACACATGCGTGACTTGAAACATAAAGATTTTTATCTCTAAACAAGATTATCTCCCCTTCTGAAGGTAGCATACTAGTTAAGCATCAGCAAATATCACTGATATAATACTGGCCATGAAACTAAACACTCTGCAACATAATCATCACCAGCAATACAACAATGGTTCATACTTAAGGTTAGCCACCATACAACCATAAAAAGAAAGGAAGGCTCTAGTCTAAAGGTAAAGAAAGAGGGGGAGGGGAGAATTGCTACAGACACGCTGTAGATGAAAGTAAGACATCATCTTTATGGACCCTACCTCATTAATTGCATATACTTTACAGGTAATTCAGCTAAACGATGAGAACATTGAGGTTACGGCACATGAATAGCAATCATGCTTATGAGGCCTCTAGTCCGTGAGAAGAACACAACATGCTGTTCCTAACTTACTAGTGGCCATTTTCACATTCCATCACGTACGTTACGCATAGTAAATGATGAGTTGATATGCCTACCACATGGTCCAAATAATTAAATCCACGCATTTCGAACGTTTGAATGAGTGAGCTTGATCGAGACTTACGGTCAAAAATCCATTCTCTAATCTCCTCATAACTTAACCGCTGATGCCATTTGAGGTGTATGAATGTGAGTGAACATCAGTGATTGAGGTCTTCAAAAAGTTTCATATTCCCAGTAGCAAAGTTTCCAGATTGTAAAGTAAAACTACCCCAAACTGCGGCCATATAGTTAAGATCTTGAAATTTGGGTAAGATACTTTCTTTTGTCAAAGCTGTTACAAATTGTAGAATAGAACTTATAAATAATAATGTTAATTTCACCCCCACATTCGCACTGTCTAAAATACAGCATCCTAAGTATAAAACTGGTTAACAACCTAAGGAACGTCATTTTTAGTCTGAGATTAACGGTACCATCACAGTCTTGGGGTAGTATTTGACACACCGGAAGTTCAAACCGCACCTCCAAAGAAATGAGAGAACCGTAGATATTATCAAGTAAAATCTGTGCCTCCTAAAAGTTGTCAAGTAACTGTCAGAACCTTGAAGTCATCACGGTCCATTACAGTCAGTTTCTCACTAAGAGTGGTATCAGTGTGAGTCCTGTATGAGCCGTAGACAGTCTTTCTTTAGCTCGTTGAAATCGATCAACAATAGGAGAACGGGGTAATCTTAACAGACACCACTTTTGGCGTGGAATGCGTTTGATAGCTCCTTGCAGACTATGGTATATGACGCATTCAAATAATCATTCAAATAATCATTCAAATAATCATTAAGCATATCCGTGAGTCTGAGTAGTTCCACGAGTGCAAACAGATCAGCCGAATAAAATACATCCATGTAGAAATATGATTGCTGATCTAGGGTAAAAGCCTGATCAGTACATCCTCGACCGAGAAGCAGACTCATCCAAACAACAATATCTGGAGAACCGATAAAACTCAAACGACGAAACTTGCTTCATATTGTGTCCCAAAGGCCTTTAACAATGCCAGAATACTACGCACCAATCTCTGCTCTGTCTAACAAAAGGAGGCTGACCTCCTTTTGGAATGAAAAGATGACGGGCACCAAATGCCTGATTGAACTGGAACGAAACGGTTGGTGATTTGGCGTTAATGGTGAAAGCTACCAAAGTTAAGATCGAGTACCAATTAGTTGGATGGCGTTTACCATGATCTCGGTGACATAACCGTATGCAATGGACGAGTGATCCGACACATCGCATGGTAACCAGTAAATGTACGGAATACACACTGAAAAACTCGTCATTTCAGTCTAGACCAGACATATTCGTTGCTATAATTATTACCAGGCACACAGAAATTCCAAACTGTTGTTACTCTAAACTGATTACCAAATTCCGTGTGTAAGCCAAGAATGGAAAAATGCAGCTGGTCGTAACAGCGCGTACCAGACAACGGAAATATGAGCATCAGTGTGAGGATCACATGCATGGTAATTGGCAAGGTTATTGTGTAAACTTGCACCAATATAACTAGGATTATGTGACTATTCTGTACTGGAATGCGGTTACTCACCAACTTAGCATCAGCTAAGTCAAGTTGTTAAAGAAGTGGAAAAACGCTGCGAGAAATTAAAAGAAACGATTATGAAGATTCGACCCGAAAGATGAATTCATGTCTTAGAAATAGTTCAAACGGAAGGTGATACACCAACTTTCAGATTGAATTGGCTCGGTAGTTATTCGACCTGTTCGAACCGATTGGAAAATATATGGGAACACGGCTGACACCAAGGATAGTTTATTACGGAAACTCACACACACTACACACAGTCCCTGTCATGAACAGAAACGTTCGTTTGCAAGCAGTGGTTATCTTGAACCAAACACAGCTAATCAGTATTCGAATGAACATGTAGTTCGGTTCCGTGCATGTACAAAACGGGCAATTAAATTAGCTGTCTTGTATGGTTTAGGAGAGTGATCCTCGGTGCACACATTCAAACAACTTACTGCTCAGTGAAGTTAGGTAGTTCATTACAAGCACAGCCTGAAGGATATTTCTGGACTTGTCAATTGTACAGACAATTTAGACGTTACAGATAAATTGATGAGCTAAGTTGGTATGTCATCCGCGCATACTAACTATCAGTTTCATTAAACAGTTGACACCGTCTGAAGCTTGATTACCAAAGCAGTGCCCCTTTTTCTATTACAAGGACTGTGTACGCAGAGCGTAAGAATCAACTTCCAGACATGTGCTTTTCGACAATAAGACTGAGTTGTAATAGAAAATTCACCGAGTCCGTTTCCAATAGACTTCTTCACCAGTAACGAAAGCCTTTTAAAAATAGTGTTGTAAAGATGCTAAAAAAATGATACTTTGGCTGTTTGTTCAGGTCTTGCTGATCGGAATCAGGTTCATCTCAATCTAAAGCTAGGTAGATGGAACGAAGCCACTTTCTTCAGTTCTTCAGTATTTAAATCATTCGGAAACAGGATGGCACAATAGGTTACAGAAAGCCCGAATGGATAAAACAGAATATGCACAATAAGGGCTTCTGCCCAGTTTTGTATAAGACAATCTTAATAAGAACGCATTTAAATAGACAACACAGAATAAGAACAGAGAACAGCCTAAAGCTCAGATTAGGAAACTTTGCAAGTCAATGGATATCTTCCGCAGTTTATTAGAAAATCCAGCAACGCTACTTTCCAAAATGCAGAAAACAACAGTGTCTAAAGAAACAGTATACTTAGAATTCCCGCTTCTTAGGCGACGATCGGTCAACGATGACAAAGAATCGTCGAACAGCAATCTATGTCTCAAGCTGACGTCACAAAATTGTGTAGTATGACAGAGCAGGAAATTATTAGTCGCTTCAAATACGAACGAACAGACCACGTCTGACGCATCTCGTTGCTTACACAAATATTCCTGTGGATTGAGTATGAACCACATAAGCGGGACAAACCGATAGATATTAAGATGCATGATCCGAACGACTGAAAACAAAACCAGGAACACCACTCACATATATACAGGCTGACGGACGATACGTGGCATTATCAATAATGAGGCGTATTATCCGGACAGGACAGATAGTCAAAGTTGCCGTGATTTTTCGGGGAATCCGGAAACATACTCTTCACCTTGCAAAATCTTTGGCAGTTAGACGCACAAATCCGCACCCGTGTTCTAAAAATTACTTCACTTCCATCATTATTTCGGTCCTGAGCAGTTACGTTCCAATGTTTCGGAATCAGTCACATGTCCGTGTGTGATTGGAACGCACTAAATACCTGCTTCGGAGGATATCACATGATTTACATCTTCTAAATGTTCTACACAAGTTCGGATTGAATGTCCTAAACTTGAGCCCAAATCAGCCTCAACGCGCCTAGTTACAATAGGTAATCTAATAATGACAATGTTACACGTGATGCACTGAACCATATGACATAGAAACAACCCTTCTGTACACAGCGGTACAATTAACGTCCATCAGTAGCTCGATGAGGCCCTAAAATAAAGTAACCATTGAAGGACATTCCTTAAGAGAAATACAAGACTACGCCCACCAATTAACTAAATCAAAACGATCACTCACGATCAATCACGGACTTTCTCTTTCTCCCTGACAGCCCGCGAGAAGCAGGTGAACAAATCGCCACCAGAGAGAGAGAGAGAAACTAAGCACGGGATCCGGTAACCATAACCGGAGTTAGTTGACTGACACGGCCAGTTACGGATTTGAAATATACGACAAAGTCATAGTCAGTATGGACTATTTACTTATGAGAAGTACAGCAACTGCATGCTCGATTAACGTATCACACCACCCCAACGTCCCGCATAATGCCACCCAAAACACAACTTTGTTAACCAGATAACCAAACATTCATTTATATCCCTCTGAACCGAATGAATCGTGCTAACCGGTGAAAAAAATCACACTTGTCACGAGTGGTGTTCTTGTGTAATTATGCGTACACTACTGACTGAACGGAGGACCATATTTAGCTATCAAAGAAACATGCCGACACTCGCTAGCTGAAGAGAGGCCTACAGCGGATGTGCGCTCATCAATGTGTCGACGTGTAGATAGGTAAGCAGTTCAATGAAGAATGGCGCATTCACCTAGAAAACAGACAACCAAATTCCAAGTGACCGTATGGCAGAATCTGTAAGATAACGTTTCTGAAGGTCTTTAGTGTCATGTTCCATCAACTGCTTTTACTTCGGACACAAATCAGTCAAATCAAGTCAACATTAATGTCACTGAAGCTGCAAAGTTGATAGCAGTCTTAAATAATCCAATCAGAAGCTCTCTGGGTAACGGAACCTTCATACTAAAAGACAGGTACGATCTGCTGTTTTCAGCTTACTAGTGGTTGTACTCCTATCATATGCCGATGAGAAGGATACTTAGAAAAAACGTGAGCTCCGTGATAACCCGTCAGTTAGTATCCATACCACATTATCTAACTATCTAAATCCATATACTTTAAAGGCATGTGTGAATATACCGTTCTGGCTTTCACTTAAGAAAAACCACGGCTTAACTGCCGTGTTGCCTAACCGCTGGTATCAACCGATGCGAGCTGTTGGATGTAAAGGTCATTTATCAAACTTTAACGCCTCTGAAACCAGCAACCTTCAGCGTCCGTATCATCCATACAGTAGACTTTCAACAACTCAAAATGGTTGATGCCCTTGAGCCTCCAGCAAAAAAAAACAAGCCGATATATTCTAAAGAAGCCAAGGGATTGTTTCTCCAAATGTGTCTGATAAAAGCTTGTTCGAACGATAACGTTTGAACAATGCGTGTATGGAATTTGTATCGAAAACATGCACAAACTGGTAACGGTACATGGACGAATAAACGCCAACTAATGCAACTGAAATGTATCGCAGACAGGCCGCTAGTTTGGCGATTGATACAACGGGTTTCGTGAGGTTTCCATCACGCGAAAAAACAATAGTAGTATCACGCCTGGAGACGGCGATTCAAGCACTGTGTGTTAAGGGTTCAGTTGTCAAACTGTAATGACACTAGATACCTTACTTCAAACTAGCTACTTAGGTAGAGTGTGGTGATGGCAAGACTGTGTAACGTAGAATAAACAGCGAAACGATTCAACTTCATGAACTGGGATTGAATGAACAGACTGAAATAGTTTCGCAAATAACCCAGAAAGAAATGATAGGCCACAGCTAGTCAAAGACGACGATACTTTTTGATACACACCATAATGACATATGAGGAGCAGGAAAGAGTACGAGAAGACTGTCGAAGCCCTGTCACATGCCGAAGACCTAAGTGAATAATATTTTAACACAATATCTAAAGGAATACAGCACCAGTACTTTGGTTACGATCCACCAAACCATCGTCAACAACTTTACACTTCAACTGGAGCCAGGGTTAGTAACGAGGCTGGCTAGTTTGAATTAGACTAAACTGTTGAGCCGCTGATAATTCTAAACCATGTCCAAATCCATTTAACCTCAAGAAGTGGACTTAATGGAGTAAAGATGAAAAACAGCAAGGTGAAATAAGGGAGGAGTTCGGCGTTGAGTCAGCTAGATTACGAGTATACCTAAATATATTCGCAACTGCCCTGCCTATCTACAAATACGGTATTGTTCTATGCAGCGGTGAATTGTAACCAACGAATGGACGCCATAAAAAGACCTCGGGACTTTCAGCTACAGAGATTGTGGAGAATGTCTTACATAAACGCTTTGCAGGAACAGCTTCCTAGAAATCCCAGAGGTTTGGTCAATCACTTAGCTGAATCACAGTACGACGAACTAACTGAAACAAGGATCAGGCGCATTGGCAGCATAACTCTGTAGGTTTCGGAAAGACCACACGATCTATGGGTGACAGTTTCACTCGATCGCGTTCCCCCAAGTTTCACGTTGTTGCGGCTGCCTGAGCACGACAGACAAGCTTTGCCCAGTAATCGTAGTTCGATCTTACAAGTCCGATGCGTTCTTCATTGCTGGTTCATATAACCACTGAATATTTATAATAGCAATGGGTTGCTTTAGCATTCCTTCAGACTTTTCAGCAAGCTTTCTATAAAGAATGCAGTAAACTGAGGTTTTGTTCTTGGCAGAACTCGTCAGTAGGGCATATCCTTGTCATGACAGGAATGTGACCTCCGGTCAACTATTAATGAGGTAACCGTGCTGACCACTGCGACAATGACCTCACACAAGGCACGACTGAATCATCATGTGTAAAGGTCCAGCCACAGCCGCTTGTAAACGATGCCCCAACTGCTTGATCATCTCGACAGGAGGTACAGCAACTGTCCTGTTAACTTCAATAGATGACCCCTCGATTAGGACTTACCTCCAAGTTGCATCTAAAAAAAATCAGCAACTTGCTGCTTTAATTAGTGATGAGCAGTCGAAGATTTCGCATTTCCCATTTCATTGCCGTCCAGTAGCATAGACAGCACCACTGACCGGCAAACACAGAGCATAGTGGCCATCTTCACACTGTGGTTCCTCCAGATACATCTTCCAAGATGTCCGAAGACAGCACTAGCCTTCATCACACGAGCTCGTAACTCGCAGTTCTCAGACAAATCTGTTGACAAATAGCTATCCAAATAGCAGAAGTCCGCACAACTACTAACAGCATGTCCACAGGTATGGATTTTGGGAGCACGTGCAGGAATAGCACATCCGCTCAGACAAGGCTGGAAGAAGAAATGTGTTAAATATTTTGATATTCAATCCAAATTCGGATGCCGTGGTCACTAAAGTCGTGACCAGTCGCTGTAGTTTCCCTTCACTGTACGCGAATAGCAGGCTGGCATCTGCGAACAGAAGTCTGTGTATCGTCGAGGTAAGTGACCAACGTGGGGTGCCGAAACCTCGAATATACAGTAGGCGTACACCAGTCCGATACTCAACCTGAACGCCGTTCTCCGCCAAGCCCTGAAGGGCAACCGTTAGCATGACAGTCAGATATAAACTAAAAACGGCTGAGGCTAGGACACAACGCAAGTGACTATATCAAAATCACGAGAAATCTACCCAAATATATTTATCTTCAGACTCATGCCAACATGCAACACTCTAATCGAACTGACGAACTTGACTGGGCATCCAAACTTACCAAACATCGTGCACAACGCCTCATGGATCACGGAGTCAAAGGCCTTGGTGTAGCCAACGAATAGGACATACAAGGGCTGATTACGTTTCCAGCACTCCTCCTGAATCTGTGGAGTAGTCAACAATAAGTCGACCTAACTGCAACTCGTTCGCAATCCACATTGCTTCTCGAGAACATTGGTCTTCAAAACCTTCACATCAAGTCGGTTCAGAAGGATTCTTGCAACTCAGCGGAATAATACCCCGATAACTGCAAGGCATTGTTTGCTACCCTTACATTTAAACAAAGGAACAGTAAACGCATTCCTGAAATTTCGTGACATTACTTCCTGCTCCCAGATGAGGTGAACCGGCTGGAGCAAAGCACGTTCCATCACCGGCCTACCTTTCTTCAGACTTTCACCTGGCAATCCATCCTCGCCTACAGTCTCTCTGTTGTGCAGCTGTGTAATCGCTCTCTGCACCTCTTGAAAATCCGGAGCAAGAGTCGGTGAAGACTTGACGGCCTGTTATGAGAGGCCGTTCACGGTCACCCAGTCAATGGCTGTAGGACGGTTTAGTAGGCTACCAACATGTTTTCACCAGACTCTCATGATGTACTCTGGCTGGGTGCAAGAACAGTCAGTGTTCACACAAACCAGTGCTTTCGTAGACTGGACGAATAGACCGAAAACCACATTAACCGAATCGTAGTAATTCCTGTGTTGTCGGCGATCTGCGTAGCCATGCATCCGCCCACCTTGCTTCCTCCACCAGTTGTCCATGATTCCACGGACACATTCAGCCAGTTAATGGCAAGTACCCTTGAATTCCCCTCTCTTATCCTCATTGTCAGGGTCCATTGTGGAGACGGCACACGTTCCATCCATTTGTTGTACCAAGTGAGAGATAGCCAACCTGCTGTCATTGAATTAGTTCGGATGTTTCCGGCGTTCGACACTGACCGTCTCGGTGGCTGATGTCGTGATCTGTTCCTTCAACTGTTGCCACATACCCTCAGGGGTAATGAATACAGGAGCATCTGTCAGACGAGTGGCAACTGCACGTTGAAAAGCAGTCCTCGCATTACAGTCCTCCAATCGTTTGACATTTAGTTTCTGTCGTTGTCCGGAGGATCCACAGTAGACAGGCTTGCATACATAAATAAACAATTTGGTCCTGATCAGCTTATGATCTGCACCACATTCAGAACCGCGCATCACTCACGTGATAAGCACTTCACGAATGTCACGCTACCGCACAATCAAGTGATCAAGTGGATGGTGTTGATCACTTCGTGAGTGAGTCCACATCGTGACCTCGCTTGCATCTGGCTGAAAACGGGTGTTTATGATAGCCAGCTCGGGAGTAGCACACGAGTGAAGCAGACGATCACCGTCGTCGTTGACTGAACCAATGTCGTGGGGTCCGAAGACTTTCGACCAGGCCACCGATTCGCGCCCAACTCGAGCGTCCAAGTCAGCCAGAACAAACAGTCGGTCACTCACCAGTGTCGACCGAATTGTGGCAGACAGCTGATCATACGAATGGTCCTTTGTATCATCAATCTGATAGATAGTTAGACCACAGATACTAAGAAATGTGAAACACTTACCTCGACCGAGTCACAGACGCACGGACAGGATTCCAGAGTTGTTACCGTGCGGTTCGCCTATCATCAAAGCATTGATGCGACCAGTAAATGCGAAACAGACACCATGCTCTCGAGCACTGTCTGTCGGGTTATCTATCCAGTAGAAAGTGTACCCAACACATGATTCTCGAAGCTTACCTTGGTCTGCAAGCTTCGTTTCAATCAGAGCTGCTACGTCGATGTCATAACGGCTCAGTTCCATCGTGGTCAGTGCAGTGTGGCATTCTGACCGTTCTGTGGTGTTGCATCGATCCAACTACGTGTGCACATTCCATGTCCTAATAGAAAGAATCTTACATCAGCGAGCGTGTCCCAGGACGGTTTTTGTGTTACTGAGACTTTGTGTGAGCAATGTCTAATCTAGGATTCGCGCTGGAGGAGTCATTAGGTGAGGAGGAGAGGTGGAGGTTGAGTTTGACAGTAGCCTATTTTCGCCCATCCATCCTGACGCAAACAACGGATAAGGCTACCCGGTTTATCCTACACGACGGCCGATTCAGTATGGTATGTGATTTATGTTGCGGTATCATGGTTTATATGGGCTTTGGATACGGCCGAGAGGCCCAGACCTAGACAGGAGGGTGATTAAGGCACTCAACCAAAGCATTTTGTTCAAAAGCCTGTACCACGAGACACAGAGGGTAACACACAAACGCAACAACATCGACCATCAACAACGACCAAATTGAAATAGCTACGCACAAGCTGGGGAGCCACACACCCATAAAGCCAACACACACAGACTAATACTACTGCAGAGACAAACAAATCACATACAAAACCACACCAGAACAGAAAACCGCAAGAACAAACAAAATGCCTAATCAAAGCACAACACACTGGTACACCATCCATAACGAGCGTAACTGCCCTATGTTCGGCTGCTCCCCTTTGGCCAATCTCACATGGTTGAACCTACAAGAACCGAAGTCCTAATCAGCATAGCCCGCCGAATTAGAACAGCACACAGGCCTGGCCACCACGCCAAGATAGCAGAAAATGTCAGGGGCAAGTTCGCATGTGAAAACATGCAGTAAACTCTAAAGGTCGAACTCGGCACGTATACACGTCCGATATCTGATGGAAATAAGGGCGAACGTACGCACGCGTGTTGAAGAGACGCAAATATCAGTAAATCAAATACAAGATAACTAGGCCAGTCAGTGCCGTATCACAATTGCACCCGACGTTGTGAATCGGGCTAGTTATCTGTGTCTGTTGGAAACTTACGTTGCTGCATCTCATGAACGTAAGTGGAAAATGGCGCGTTTATTTTCGTAGTTCTCTTGGAACATAACGGAGGGTTTTTCATTAGATTCGGTGAAATTCGGTTTGACACTTCGGTCATTGTTGAAGTGGGCCCCATAACGGAAAATGCTCGAACAGAACCCGTCAATACGCATTAAAGTGATCCAATGGGGGCAGAATCTCATGTCTAAAATTCAACAATAACTCCTTAACTAAGAACCTTAGCCATTCCCGCAACAAAAAAACCGGCATCGATGATTGCAGTGCCTGCATGTAAGAACAACGAATAAACACGAAGAGCAAGTTACGGAACCAGGTCGGCTGATATTCAGTTAGATTACATGGTCGCGTCCGGTCTGATATTGAAGAACTTTCGAGTTGCAATAGCGTCAAGGACTACATCAAAACGTTTTATTCAAGAATGCACGATTTGAATGCAATTTCAGTCTACCGCCCTAATATGAGTTCTACTTCTGGCTCCACACTCACTGAAAAACATTAGAAACCCCTGACAGAATAGAATCGTTCCTAGTTTAATCACGTCTTTACATCCTGTACTGAGCGTACTGTAATTACTCGTTTTTGGTTTACAAATAATCGAACAGAATTGCAATAAGAAATCACTATGGGTCAATATGCAGACGTATTCATAGATCGGGACAGATCAACAGTACGACTGATTGTGGAGTTCCCAAACCGGCAGACACCATCTCATAACCTAAATCAACGGAGCCACTTTTTCATTACCAAAGTCTAGTAGGTAACCGAAACGCAGATGAAGACGACGGGTAGTTGACCTACATTCTGAGTGCACGTTTCAAGTGGTTTGTGAATTTTCATTATCTAGTTGACGTCTTCCTGGTGTTCCAATAAGTTCTACCTGAATAACAGGTAGTTTATATATTCTGAAAGCTGGCTAAAAGCTGTAAAGAAAGGCAAACACATTATTCACTGGACTGCGGAATTGAATGGGGAAATCAGTGCTTGTGTGCAGAAAGAGCGATTCCCCACAAATTTCAAAGGTCAAATAGCTAACCAACCAGTAGTGTGAAGAGTTTGGAACTTCCGCGTTACGTCCAAATGACGTATAACCTTAAACCCGCATACCATGCTTGCATTTGTGGCTATTTACGCTCATCTTCACGTTTTATTGGATAAAATTATCCGAACAAAGTCACTTGTTTCAGTACGGTCATATAAAACTTTGTCTTCAGATGCAACGTTCTATCAAGATGCAAGGAGGAAATAAACATCACTTACCCACAGATTAATGTAACACAATTCGAATGCTGTGTCAGCAAAAGCTAATCAGGTTAGCGAAACAGGAGCCATAAAGATCCCCAGGTTAATACTTTTTTGAGCGGGGGGTCGCAACTTTCACTTCTAATGAGTTGGTGGTTCCAAAAAGTCAAACACCAAACCAGAAGACGAGTTGTCGGGGACTAAACCTGTACAGAAAGCCGGCCTTCCTTTGTGTACAACTCAAAAAGAGCCTCGCCTAATGACGAGCGATGTCTATTACTAAGAAGGGTTACTGCATTTACGTTCAGGCAAACGCTGACAAAAAGTTAACAGTATTTGAGTGAACAACGCCAAAGATATCATCTAAAGTTTGCCAAAGACCATAATGACCCCTGCATTACTCAAAAAATGCACGTATTACATTGAACACTGCATATTTATGAATACCATGAAACAGCTAGTAAAAGGTCGCCCCTGTAGGGAGATTTTCTAATTGAAAGGAGCAAATAAAAGGGGAACTAAACAAGCGCCTAAACTACCGACCGGCCAATATATGTAGAGCAGTTAAAATGACTTACTCGTTCACCACTGACATGAAAGAAGTATTTCAGCTGGACAATATTCGGGTGGTCCAATTGTCGCATAATTTGTAATTCCCGATTCTGGTAAAGTAAAAGAGAAAAATACACATGAACATAAAACGAGGGATGAACACACACGATATAGAACTATATGCATACAGTAGTTGGCATACCCACACAGCACGAAGAATCGCGGTAGTAAGAGTTCGAATCAACAAGTAAACGGTTGGTGGTTAAAAGTCGTCAGCATTAAGCTATCGTCAGTAGAAAATAGTTCAGGATATTGATAGCATGTCCTAGACTAAACACGAAATATCTAATACTAGACACCTATAGCAGTAATGTATAAATACAGGAAATGAAAAAGGGGCTGACCCCACAAGGACTAGTTCAAGCTTGGTCAATCTAGGTAAGTTCTGATGTCAGAAGCCTATACGGAAAGGTTAATAGGTGCATATATGAGTGCTATTTCCCTACGGCCATGAAATGTGGTTGATTAATATATAGGACGTAAATCGTTCCATATATTTGACCATTAACGTCTACATTCAACAGCATGCACGGGTGACACTATCGGTGAGACTAAGAAACAGATGTCTAGCAGCCTCTAAAAAGGCACAGATTAAGGTGGTCGAACGATGCACCAAGAATATAAATGTATCGATTACCCCGTCAAGCACTGTTTGCTGATGCTATAACCGATAAACAATGGAGTGTCACTAGGACGTAATATGTAAGCGTCTTAAATATGAAGAGACTTAAATGCAAAAAAACGGGATTCGATTGGAATCTAATCAAAGACAGGAACGGCATGTATCTGAGCTACGAGTTTACGTCAGCAGAACTCCACCACTTTTCTATTGTCTTTGGCGTCTGCTGAACGATTCAGGATGCGGATGGTCGTGGTATGGTTACCTCAAGCAGCTGATGTTGGCATCCAACAACACTGCTGCTGAGCATCGAAATCGGGTTACTGGTTAGTATGACAAACTTGCCAATAATGAAGAAATCAAAATGTAAATAATCCGAACCTCGGCTGGATTTGAATCAACGAAAGCAACTAAATATCACTATGTGTGAATGTTGTCGTCGTTTGGCCGAGTTGTCTGTGAAGTGAATGTATTTAATGACGCAAAAAAATGAAAGTCGTAAGGTCTTGCTCATGATGTCTAATTGTTTGTTTGTAAAGTGTAGGCACCTTGATGTCGAATGTTTGAATATAGACGTAGCAACTTTTTTGGCAGTTAGGTCCATTCCCACCCTCTTCTTTCTTTCTTTCTCTCTTCCTATGTAGAGTTTGCTTTCTCCAGGGTTGTGTGACAGTTACCCATCAGTGTGAACCACTGATGTATTGTTGTCTATGACGATGATGATTATGCTGCAAGTAATCTACAGGCTGAATTATAACAATATACTGAGGAGATGTGAAATTCACATTGGTACATCACCTGACCACTGTGCAATCTATTGGTGTTCATAAACTCATTAGAGAAATAGACTGCCATGAAGTCATGGATTAGTAGTCGCAAGGCGCACATCAGCCAGTGTCGAGATACAAGTTGCTTTAAAATAAGTCTCAGATTTACTCTTAGCAGTTGAGGAAGAGACCTGTCAGCTCAAGGGAGACCATATTTTAAAAAAAATTATGTGCAACGAACAAAAGGAACCATCCGGATGCAACGTCGTTCGCAAAGAAACGACAGAAGCTACTTCATCATATGGACAGAGCAGGGTGGAGTAGCCCGGGAGTATGTGAATTACTAGTGCACTATCGTTGAACAAGTGAAGGAATGATAAGCAACATTATAAAACAAATGTATCAGGCTTAGTAGGTTCACGACTGAAAAAAAAGTAACTCGATTGAGTCAAAATGGAAGGGCGGAAGTGAACAGGCGAGAAGCAAGTGAGTATCAGAGAATATTAACGTATCATGTCTAACAAAGGTAGGCATCAATGCATATTCTTTCGATTACGATTGGTAGGATAGCGCCGGGACGATAAAAGCCTGATATTCATCGATCGATAACTAACTGATGTGTGTATAGCAAGTACACTCAATTTCGGAACAGCGATTGCCTTTCATCTAGCCAGTCAAGAACGGAGAATGCTTGTCGAAAAAGACTAACCTCCACTCTGAATAACCAATTGTAGCACATCCTTGATAACCTTGACATCATAACTTTATAAGTCGCATATGTCTCATTCAAACATCCGGTCCGTCTGCCTTATTATTTGTCTAACATCAGATGAAATAGTACTCCCTTACACTACAAGCACGACAGAACGCACTTCCCAGCCGAGAGATGTTGTACTGATAGCCTCAGTATCTCTGCCGAGAAATGCTTAGCTTTCAGGTGTGATCATTAGTTGTGATGCTAAGGAAGACGGTTTAATGTCGATCGCTGTAGTGTAGACGAAGACCGGCGAAATAAAATCAGATATCATGCTTCTACCTTCTGGAAATAGGAGTGACGGAGCCAGGATGAGTGCAATCGGCATCTAGTCCGCATTGAGAGTGCGAGGTGTGAGTAATGGAAAACAGTTTGTACCAAGACATACTCCTCAATGTTGGATACTCCAGAAACTCAAATAGTGAGCCATAGAGAATGACTCTCATTACACCGTAGTTTCTCTGGGTTTGGTGTCGTGCGTTAAACATCATATACGTTCGATTTGATGTCTGCGGACATAGTAGCTAGTCCGGTAAGGAGATCAGAGCTGAGTGGAACCTTCATTCTACATGCATACCGTGGTCGTGTTCCGATTTTGTGGTCCGGTGTATCGATCTTTCAAGTAAAAACATAAAAATCCGATCTAACCCTATCCCTCCCAAGTGCGTGTCCGTGTATATTTTTGACGGTTATGAGGACCTTGACCAAGTGTTTTGTCTCATCACGTCAATCTGATAGTTGTACAAACAGCCAGTTGCCTGTTACTATACTTTGCTAGAGTGGTGTGTACATTATCTTTTGGGAGTTGAGCTCGTTCCCATTGTTTCTGAATCTCATGACTGCTCGGACGAGCCCTGTTGGGTGTGTTATATTATGTGACTATAGTTCATCTTTGGCCTGTTTGGCAACAAATTGTAATCCATTTCGGGGAAACCATCTGTTTATCAGAATTGTTGAAGTTTTCTACTTGTCCACCTTGAAAACTCGTTCACTGGTATCATGGTATTGCGATTTAATCTCGTTTTTATTATTTGGGATCGTTGGTTTATCACTACGCGTTGCTCAACGTCTTCGTGGAAGATCGTACACGAGTGGCACCAAAAAGTAACCGAAGTAAGGTTATGAGGCGAATAGCTGATAGGGAGAGTAGGGCAACATCAACTGTGTAATCTTTAAAGATGCACATATCTAAATGTACTAAAGAAAGCTAGTCGTCTGCCATATAAACTAATTTTCGCCGACGTCGCAGCTGACTGTCGTAAGATGCGCTATGGACGAATGATTACGTGGCACAGAGAAAGAAAGTCAATTATCATAAGGTTAGTCACTATTAATCTGACTCATTTCCTGGGCTGGACTTTCGCGCTAGAACAAATGGTAGTTGATCCAGCTCAACGACGTGAATGTTACTGTTATTTGGCTTAATGGTCTATAAATAATGTGCAGTTAATGACGTGGTGTGGTGAAAATCACAAGAAGGCTGTCCTGCTGATAATGTCTAACTTTCACTCACAGCCTGGTTGTTCGTTTAGAAAAAGAATACACCTTCAATCTGAATGTTTGCTGGGTTCCAATCATTCTTTCTTTTGTTTCCTAACTGGGGCTTCTCTCCATGATTGTGTAGCAGCTAAACATCAATGTTAACCGTTAACATATGGTAGTCTACGACGGTCAGGAATACCCAAAAATTTCCTCCTATGTTCTCATCAACGAAAATGCAATCCCCAAAGTGAAAAATAGCCTTCAACTTAATCCATACTATGGCCACCTCCAATGAATAGAGCACTAGTGTTGAGGTGGCGTGCACTCAGACGGTACGAGGCGAATGAAATATAATGAGCCTTTAATCGTCAAGCGACTTAGAGTGCACTGAACTGTCTGATCCCCGTCAACAGACACAGTAAAATGCAACTATTATTATTCTCAGTTGGACTATTTACAGCTTTGCGCAAGACATTCTCCATTATAAGGTTGAAGAAGGAAGAAAATATAAGACAACATTTCAGAATCAAATTAGAGACGACGAATGGTAAATATAGCCTGTTATAGGCCCTCACCCTAACCGACTTCTGACTGTATAACACTTTCACAACAGATGCGTTAACCAAATATCCAACTACTCGACAAATAATCTGTCGGAGAAGTCACCAGTCCCTTGAAAATATTGTGTGACAAGGAGAATAACAAAGTACACTGTCAGCGACCTTCACCATTGCTACAGTCGTGTACTTCTCCGTGATCATCCCCAGCCGCCGTGATAACTGGTGGTATAACCCTGATTACACGCCTAAACTGAATTTTTGTCTGGTCCATTTTTTTTGGCTTTGCTTTGTTGCCAGTCGCAAACCCTATAAATACGAACTGGTTTGTGATCATGTTGTCTTCGGGTTGAGCAACATAAAGCTCTGTTTGAAGACCAGTCTTTTACCTGTGTTCACACGGTAGCCTCGGGTGGATGGGAAGAGACTAACTGACCAGGTACGCCGTCGTTCATTACCGTTATCCGCCGTGTTGTTATCCCCTGTTTCATTGACCGTTATTCCGTTTACGCGCCCGTAGGCCGTAGATCCCGTTACAACATAATCTCAAAAATAACCTCGCCCATAGAATCGAAGGAAGCTCGCGGATCTAAAAACACTAACAGTTGATAGACATGGCAATGCTCGAACAGCTGACAGAAAGAGATTTGACTGATACATCCACAGTTTGTGTGAATTCCAACCATTTTCGCATGATACCACTTTTCACGTTTTTTGGATAATCTGTGGGGCCTAACTGTAATCGAAATCAAACTGATCCCTTGGTATCCGATTCGCACATTGAGATCTCTTTTAGATATGATAATGACTACCGATTTCTTCAAGGACGAGGAAATCTTCTCAAAATCCCAAGTCTTAAAGAACGGAATGGATAACTGCTATCGGGTAAAATGGACAAGTTTCCAGTGAGCGCGTACTTAGTACCCTTAAAATGGACTGGAAGAATATAGCTAGAACGCACCGTTTTACAGTGCTCAATAATTTGGACAACCATTTGATATCGGCTTCTGTTGAAAAACTATCAGACACAGACCACGGAGCAAAATCGAGCTCACAAAATGGGACAAATAGTGCAGATGGTTAGCTGAACTGCAATTGGAAGTGCTCCACCGAAAGTTCTAAAAGTCATTGCGGATTATATATGAGTAGACTTCTGCTTCCGTCGTTTTCTTAAAAAAAATTTGGGAAATTCTGGCTGCAGCGGCTAATCCCGTTTCGGTCGAAATTTCCGATCATCGGGCTCCGCGACCCTTTCGTAAACCATCTATGAAGATCTGCTTCGTAATATTCGTTGTCGACCGGAATCGAGTGACGCACGTCGAGGAGTTTGAGGGGATGCGCGTAAACTCAGTGATTCAAGTCTACTCGAAACAACTGGAACTAGATGAGCGAACAGCTTTCTAAAGATATGTCCAATGATAATATCAATAATCTGATGGGACAGAGGTCCGTCGGCTGACATACCTAGTTTAATAGCTGACTGGTATAGTTGGATCGAAGGCTAGTTTATGTCCATAGTTTGAGGTTGGCTTTTAGGATATAGTTAAAACGAAGATATTTCATTATAACTCAACACGTGGTCCGAGTAGCAGCAGGCATACCAATGTCAGCAGCATTCCTGCACACAGCTTCGTCACCGTAGCAAACTATGATGTGGCTAACTTTGGTCCAAGCTTGTGACAAAAGTGGCACTAGTTAGCAAACTGACGTTTTAATTGAGGTGGGTTAGTAGTCACGGGAGCCAGAGGAAACTAAATAGAATGACGCGCAAACCACCCAAAAACTAAACAGTACTCGACGTAGGATTACAAAAGCGGTCAATCGTTATTCAAGCGGTATGATATGGAGTGGTTTGTTTAATGAACGAATTTCAGCATCCCTTAATCAGCCGGTTTGGGTATTAACAGCCCCAACTAAGACTAGTGTCGAAAAGACAGCAACCTTAAGGGACGTTGGCTTGTATAAGAGAATTTCTGACACGCTGTCACTGTAATCTGTACGAACGTGTGTACTAAATGGAAAGGGTTCGGAGGGGTACATTTACTCTATTCTGATTGAGAGCTGCTGCTATACAGTCAGCTGAAGTGTGAAATAAGTATCGAGTACAGCTCGGAAGCCATTAGTTGTGTGAGCCGAACATCAGTGGATTCTAATCTTTGAAAATTAGTCAACGCTGAGCAGTGAGTATAACAGTCTAGAAGTGGCGGACAATTAGAATCAAAAAGTTGGCTGGAAGTGATGGACTGTGACAATTTTACCGTGGTTAGCGATGTTCACTTTGTGGTCTGGGTAAGAAGTGAGGGGAATTGTGCTATGGGACGATAAAAGTCCTATGCAGCTCAAATGAATAAGCCAGTCCATAGCTGGCTTTCGGCAGGAAAAATACACCTGGTGAAGGAATGGTATACCCTTAACATCGATTACTTAATAGAAAAACGAATTGATGAGATCGGTCTACAGACGAGCGCAAAAACAAGCACACTGAGATACGCAGCGGCACGACCACACTCCTCCACAGATTGGACAGGACTGAAGTACCCAGATTGGTAATGCACAAGTTTGCTTCCACGTATCAGGTAGCTCAGATGATTAAACAAAGGTTGGTGGATTTGTCTATAAGTTCCGTTTACGGAGGTTGCATTTGCGTCAGTACTCTTACTGATTTCTGACGATGACGCACACAAGCACAAAGACGCTCGACCAAGCGTCCATTAGGCTAGTTCAACAATGAATGTCTTTGCAGCAATACCATAAACCTATCCCAGTTGCCGGAAATTGTCATGTAGAAATTTGATGAAAGCTCAGTCATGTTGGAAGTTACGCTCAACCGTTTAACAACCGTACTTTAATTTTTCTTGCCCACCTTCTAACCATTGACGAGGCTCAGGCAGTGGTGAGATTAATTTCGTTTGTAGAAAAAGTTCAAACATCAACCCGGCGGGAGCTGGATTTATGGCCCAGATTAGTTTTCACATGATAATCAAGAAGGAAAAGACCCAATTTAGTTCCTATTGAAGTTGCTCACTGTCTATTGAAGCTAGGCCACTCAATGCTGAAAGAGAGGGTACCGTTCTGATGGACTGAATTCCATTTAGGGCACTAAATTCATGAAAGGCTATCCCAGTAAAAGCAGCATCATTATCAATGACGGTAGCTTTCGAGAGGCCGAATGCACTACAACACATACGCAGTCTGCATCGTGACTTCCACTGTAGCGTGTGACAATTTGTACAGTTTGATCCTGTTGAGATATGTATCGATTATAAACAGGTGCCCATTGTTATCAAGGGGACCAGAACATTAATACTAATATTGATATGTATGTGATTCTACGGATTATTGGGTTTACAGAAACTGGTGAACCACTGTTTTGATAATGTTGGCAATCTCTACATCATTAAACCGACTATTCGATATTGTGGTCAAAATTTGGCCACCAAAAATAACTGTGACCCGGTTCTCTCCTCCTGTACACTAAAATGTGTGCAGTATACGATTCAAAAAGTGTCGTTCGTTTGTGGTAGTGACATCATGGATCTCAGGATAATCAACCTTCTCCCAAGCTTAGTTCACTCTCGTATGTACGGTACAGTTGTAGGGTTCTGACAACCCGATTAGACCCATTCATGGAATAATAAACTTAACAGCTCAGATAGACGTGTGTACACTTCTAAAATCCAAGCTAGACAACGGATTCATCATCATCAGAGATACTAAACCAATGGTTCACGTTGATGCTTAACAACCACACAGCCAAGAAAACAACTAACTTTAGGTAGAAAGGGAAGGAGAACAGAGAACCTAACTATTAAAAACAACCCTCTGCGATCAACCATTCAACATCACGGTGCCTATGCTTTGCAAGCAAACTGACGAACTATAAACGAAATTAAGACGTCTGATTGACTACTTCAGACAGCATATGCGATAATTGGGGGATTTCCTCCGGAGATAAACCACTGAGTACATCCGTAATGTTGTTCTTTCCAAAAACGTGGTAGTTTCCATGCGTACGCTGACAAAAAGGGTGTCTGACGTTGCATAGGTTCTGAAATCATCTGGTTAGCTTCTTTAGGTTCTCCTAGTAGGGCGATGCATGGTGTGTGATTGACAAACATCTAAAGATATCTGGCCCACAAGCAATGATGACATTTTTCACATCGGATATCACAGTTAAAGTTTATTGATCCAAGCTGGAAGTTGTCCCCGCTGACATCAACATTCACAAAGCAAACGTAATTGGTTGCAATATTCCATTGTCCATTTTAACGGACAGCCCAATCCTTGAAATAAGGAATAACGTCGAAATGCAGGTGGTTTTGTGGAGCACAATGAACCCAAAAGTCGATCCTTTCGACGAGTCTCAGTGCATCCAAAATGATGTTGCCCAAATCCACTTTGTCCCTTAGTAATAAATGGTGAAGAGATACGAGTACTGTGGCTATGGGTGGTGTAAAACGGTGAGAGTGAACCAACGTGCCAAGAAAAAAGACTGTGGCCTAGCAACTTTCTGTAGCCTCCGGAACTGGTTTAATTCTGTTCATACTGAAGCCCAATCCATATCTGTTCCATGAGAATTCAAGATATTGCACATTCCCCGTAAAGGGAATATGCTTTTCATCTCTGAATTTATATTTCTAAGATTGAGAAACACATTACTGTTTTCAGAAACGTCGCGACTAGATATGAGAATGGTATCAAGAAAAGTATACACGCTTAGGATGTCCAGCCAGGTTTCCGAATGTCGGTAAGAAGACCGCGAACGGCAAGGGATTGAACGGAAATAATCGTACGCAGTAGGAATATGTGAAGACACGAAGGCTCACCTAGCTTGATTGGTAAACGGACGCAGTTCACGTCCACTTTGGTAAAATTTCGTCACAGCTATTTTAACATATGTAACCTGTATTTAAGGTATGCGACAATGTTTCACAGCAGAAGCGTGCTTTGTCGTCAGTTTGTAACCGGTGAATATACTTAATTCTCACCGGGTTTTTGAACCAGAACAGTAAGTGCTGCTAAGCCGATAACTTGAACCGGACTGACAACGACTCGTCATTCTAGATCAATCTCGATCTACGGACAAGGTTTTAGAAAACCTCTTACGAATAGTAAGCTGAAGTATGAAAATGGCTTATAAATCAATTGACCATCCAAACGCCCTATCACCAAATATAACCATACTCTCGTAGTACGTCACACCGTTACATCAAAGCGTCTAGTATTCTGATAAATTAGGGATCAGTCATTTGCTTAAACCAATTTCTGCCCAATAAGTTTGGACCACCAACCTGCACGACGAAAACAGAAGTTTGAGAGGTTTCACACTGTGTTCCAACTGAACATTACAGGTTACCGGGCGGTCTTGCAGGCATGTGAGTGCCTTAAAGGAAGCCATCAAAGTGAGCCCAGTTGGTTAGCAAGGTGAGGAGTGTGTCCGTGTCAATTTCCATTGTGATTATGGACCTTCAGTCTACATACAGACAGTGTACACAGCGACTCCGGTCGTTTTCAAAACCTTTGTAGTTGATTTCACATAAAATAACGTGTTACAGCCGCTTCAACTTCGTTTGATTAGACGAGTGCGGTAGAGATTATGGGGCGGCAAACATAAGCAGGACAATCTGCCTCCGCGAGGATAGCCGACGGAAGTTAGGTAGTTAGCAGAGCACCATAACATGTAAACACCTTTCTGTTTTGTACACACGTGTTTCCTTCAGAAATCGGTTTAGTGGCACTCAACACTGTGTAGCTTCAGACAGAGCTGACAACACGGATTCTGCTACACCTTCTCTGTCGAACAATCGAGCAAGTTTTATCCCAAATCAGTGTTGCTTTCCCTTCAGATAGTAAACGTTCTGTTGCCGGATAATCACAAATGATCACGAGCAAACACTACTAACATCATTTCTTCAAGTCAGTTTGGTGACACCCCATTTTAACAATAATCGGAGAACGATAAAGGAGTACATCTAACAAAATCATTACTGCCCATTCCAGCGTGTTCCTAAAAGTCGTACAAACTTAAAAGTGCCATGAACGAGTTTTGGTGAAAACTTCGTGGTGTGTCGAGAGTTGTCAAGGAAACCGAAAGAAACGTTTTCGTATAGATAAGTACAGCATTAAAATGGCTTAGTTTTTCAGTACCGAAATGCTGCCGTAGAGGTTGTATGTCAGTTCAGTAACTAACTTACAATGGAGAAAACACGTGCGCACGGAAACATGTAGGTCTAGTAAACTAATTACACACCGTTAGCACCATTCACGTAAACAGAAAACGGATCCGTGAGTTCGGCGTATATCGCGAGGGCACTATTTGATAATTACTCACAGAAATGCATGTAGTAAGTCCTCCATCGGCATTGCCATATGGAGCTCAGGGATGGTCTCAGACTCAGGTTGCAGAAGACAGTGGAGGGACCAGTAGTAGCAAATTTTCGACCATTCATTCTGTTTCTTAGTTGGGGCTCGTTCAGCCGTGGCTGGTTAATAGCCAAACATCAACTGATGCATTGCTGTCCATGACAAGTATGTCTTGTCCGGAAAACAGAGAGGGTGATCCGATGGATGCTGAATGACGGGTGATACCGTACGCGATTAGTACTACTGTAGGACTTCAGGGTTCCAAGTAATGAGTTCGAAGGAGACGTCGACGTTGTTGTAAGCCATCAACGTTCTTCAGAAATATTTCAGGTAAAAATAATCCACGGTATCAAAACGGAAGAAACAGAAAAGCTCATGTTGCTGGCGGCAGCGCCATGAGTGCTGAAAGACCTCCACCGTTGTCGCAGGTAAATGCGGGTGTTCATGATGCTTTTATGAGACGCCTGAAACAACTGTCGTAGACTTGCGAACACTATCATACCCTCATATTCCAAAATTAACATCTAACTTCGTTGGCTCTCTGCCGTTGTGAAGACAAACCCTAGGGAAAGACAGACAGAGTTTCATCCTGGACGAGGATGTACTGGTTACATTTTCAATCTGCACAACATTCTAGAGCAGCGTCGTACGTATCACCGGCCAACAACTGCCGTATTTATAAACTATCTGGCATTCACACGAGCGTTTTTGTTCAATCATTACGTTTACGCAGACTCAGACGGTCAAATCATCTACTAAGAATGCCAGCTGGCTACATGACACACTCAGTACTGTTTGCCAAGGCTGCAACCAACTGACGTAAGATGCTAGGTAGACAGATGACATGATGTAGAGAAGTTAAATAGTTCACCGAGCGGTTGGCCATTGTAGGTCGGGTTCGTCTCCTAGGCATGGAAACTAGCGACTGAGAATCGTTGGTCGGAGATGCTAGATGCAATAGTGGCTTAATCGGGTTCAGTGGCATGAATGTTGTCGTTGTTTGACTGTTTTCCGTGAAGTAAGTATACTTACTGACGCGGGGCAATGAAAGCCGTAAGGAAAATGTCGCGTTGATGGTGCATTACATTCACTTGTAGCTCGAATGCATGTTTGCATGTTTGTACGTTTGTTCAGTGCTGAATGTTTGAATACAGACGTGGCTATTTGTAGTATTTATGTTCCCCCCTTTTTGTTTCGTTCTCCCTAGTTAGAGTTCGTCTTTCTCTTTATGGTTATATGGCAGTTAGGCATCAGTGAAGACCACTGATGCGTTGCCTTCTATGATGATGATGATGAGAGTTACCTTGTCAATTTAAACCAAAAGGTGGTAGCACAATGCCTCTTGATCTTATGCTAATGACTGCCTTGACCCTCAAGCTATTTTTAACAGCAAGCTGTATTTCATTAATCCACAATGGTTCATGGGTGTTGCTAAGTGGCACATTAAATCATGGAAAGTTACAAGGAATAGTATGGAAGAGTCGGTCAAATAAAAAGGAAAATTTAGAACAAAGGATAGAACAGTGTAAACAATAAAAGACGGCACGCCGCAGTGTCTAGTAGATTCTTTAATCACGACTCACATTAACACGTGGTCCGCAACTTGGCAGACAACAGCCACCGAACTTACACAAAGAAACAGGTCAGGATCTTCGTGTTTAGCGACCATGGTGCTGTCCGATTACCTCGCAGTTTCACTAACTGTTAGTAGTCACAATGAATAAGGCCCGACAACCAGAGCAAACTGTCATTTGACTAAGTGGCCACATATCGACAGTTTTTGGAAATACACAGTGGCGAACAACCCCATCGATCACATGATCATCGTAGCTGATGCGTCAGTGGGCGAAAGCGACGATGGTCAAATACAGCTGGTCTGTCCACAGCTTTATCACAAACAGACCATGTTTTTTAATCGTGGAGTGAAATGAGTCGCATAAAGTCATTGTGTATCCATCTTTTCCATGTGTTCAGCTTACAGTAACAAGGCGGTAAGCACAGTGACAAATCAAAGAACACAACACTATCGTTGCCGAAAAAAAAGGTCATTCCATCTCATATGATCATGTGAACAAGTGATGCCTAGGGCCTTTAATCGCATACATAATGAGGCTAAACATACTTTATCGACAGTTTCTGTCTTATTCAGAGCCAGCAACCGCATGAACTTTGGTCATAAGGCTCACTGATGTGAGAGATCTAATTCACTCGCAACTACATAACATCTTCGGAATATACTTCTGTGCAGAGAGCTTTCGTAGCCGCCACGTTCGTTGAGTTTCCCCACCTTGCTTGGTCTGGGCCATTTTTTCGTCGGAGTTGACTGGTAAGCGTCCCACAGAGACATCTTGCCCGATTGCCAGCCACAGAGACCTTACAGATTCAATGACACGATATTTGAACAAATGATGACGAAATGAACAAATACAACAGCATGAACGGGTTCTAGGCGGTTACTTCAAACTGTACGGAATGAGGCCACCTGAAGCTAACTGTCATATAATCAATGAATGCGCATGGTTGAATTGTAAGGAACAATCTTTATGTGATATGAGGCTTTCTCTTACATTGTGGAGTAGTATTTGATATACAAAAATTGCGAAATGCATGTGTTTGTAGCGGTCTTTCCGAAGTGCTAATGCGTTGTGCCAGGACACCAAGCACACTCCTCTGTCGTTTCTCTTCTGGAGCAGGACTACCAAGCTGAGTATTCGCAGAACCTGTTTGCCTCACGATAACCGACTGTTTGGCCTACTTCAAAAGGTCTATGAGGAGGTCAGAGAAGCACTCGTGGAAGCATTTGTACTACGGTTCGTCGGTGCGTACGCTGGTATAGGGAGGAATACGTTGTTTGTGTTGGAAAGCTTTAACCAACGTACTAAATCAGACAACGCACAAGCGACCATAGGCCGGAATCAAATCGAGCAAACAATGTCTCGTATTGAAGCTCACCATAAGATACATTCGGGTTTTACCCTGAGATGAAGCTTTGGTGTCACCTAAGACCCTGAGAGAAGTGCTTGGCCCGACAGCCACATAAGAGTGAACGCAAGTGAATAGTGGTGTTAGAATTCCAGAATGACACCTCAGCACACATGTTGTTCCAGACTTGTAGTAGCACTTGTCACAGAAACCTGCTAACCTACTTGGTACAAAGTACAAACATTAATGACGTCAATATCAGTCAGCTGTTCCTGTTCTATTTCGATACGTTGACGATGTGGTCAGCCCTGTGTGTTGCATTGGTCCAGAGGGTTATGCTGCCTAGGGCCTAGAACCTGTCAGGCACGGCCATGTCAGACAGGCCAGAGAGGAGTAGCCAGATAAAGAGCAACTGCATTCAGTGGGTTGTGTCATGTGATTGACAACATAAAAAGGCTTGTATAGTGAGGTGTGATAATATGAATACACGGCAGGGATAGTTTTTGAACCTCCGGTAGGAAAGGAGATTAGAAAAGGCACCCTCGAACAAAAGGAACGCCGATCGTCCAAAGGGTGACTGTGACTGCCAGCTTACTATTCAACATGGTCGAGAAATTTGCAATAACTCTCAGAAGTCCGATGTAACTTTTAATGCTTCTACTGCGAGCATCAATAACCTGGATCAGACGCCAACGTCTTAGTCACTGTGCCCCTTGGTCAGGTTAATTCTCTAACACAAGCAGAAGCAAACATTTGAATTATTGGCACCGAATAGGTCCCAAGAAAACCCTATATCTTATCAAACCACAGATCAGGCTTTTGAGACCAGGTGCCCAGTGAGGTCCATAGGCCAGCCCCATTCTGCAAAATAAACCACCGGGAAGTATCCAACGTTATCGTCGCCTAAACAAATCACTGCACCAATTTTCACTTTGCTCCTCGTCTTTTTCTAAACTCTTTTTCGAAGCCAAGACAAACGTTCTAATGACCCTACTCTCAAACAAACTGGCCAGTTAGCTGCTTTGTCGAGCACTATCTCGAGTTTGGAAATGAGTGCGCGCTGCCTCGAAAAGGTACACTTACGATGCTGGCGTTTTTATCCACTTGAATTCGTCCTTTGGTAATACTGTCGGCGTTCCCTTCCCATGGTCTCTTGTGATGAAGCGGAAGATCGCGGTCGACCTGAAGTAGAGGTCATTTAGAACTCAAAAACAGAAGAGAGGTCGTTTGATCGAATTACAATGAGTGATCGCTTATGTTCCGTCAACCAGCACTTCGACCAATCTGTCGGCATAAACCAGAAAGACGTTACTCGTTTATCACGTCAGTAGATGTCCTCACTCTGACTGTTCCTGCTACCTTTACGTCGCAGTCAGGCTTGTGGCCTGTTCTGATCCGGCGGGCTATGCTGATTAGGACTACGGTTCTTTCAGACTCAGCTACCTCAGATTGGCCAAAGGGGGCAGCCAGAAAAAGGGCAGTTACGCTCGTCATAGATGGTGTGCCAGTGAGTTGTTTTGGTTAGGCATGATGTCCATTCTAACTTGACGTGGTTTTGCGAGTTTTTTTTCTATAATCATACTGATCACATGTGACCGTGTTGACTTTATAGATCTGTGGTTCTCGAACCAGTGCGTAGCCAATGCGATTTGGTCGTTGCTGATGGTCGAGGTTGCTGCGTTTGTGTGGTACCCTCTGTGCTTCGTGGAACAGGCTTTCGAATAAAATGCTTTGGTTGAGTGTCTTAATCACCCTCCTGTCTAGGTCTGGACCTCTCGGCCGTATCCAAAGCCCACATAAACGATGATACCGCAACATAAACCACATACCATACTGAATCGGCCATCGTGCAGAATAAACCGGATCGCCTTATCCGTTGTTTG
>LUCH01000495.1:10510-41819 GCA_013368495.1 Paragonimus heterotremus
TTAGAGTTAAACCGGACTGCCTGGAGGAATACAATTCGAACGGGCGTCCGTGAGTTCAACGAGCAGTTTTTGCGCGACCAAGGGCGAAAGCGCGCGATACGCCATGGAACCATCGGTGCCATAGGTCGTGGTGACATAACTATATGGCGTTGCGATGTGTGCGGCTGCGAATGCACTGGCCGTTTAGGATTAGTAGATCACCAGCGTACTAATAGTGCACCGTCGGCGAAGAGACAGCGAGTGCGCTAAGCTCAGATTGCATCGCCCATGGCTATGGTCGGTTTAGAACTACTCTGCTCCTCTTTTCAGAAACCCGGGTGCCTGCGGTCTCCTACCTACTATTTTTTCGAGCGTTGTTGGTGCATTGAATGATGAATCGTTTGCCTGATCGTTTCGTAGTTCAACTGTGATTTTGTTTTTCAACTTTATCCTCTCTAGAATGCACAGACGTGCACGTGTATACTGAAATGCTTCTTGTATTACATTGTACATATCTTTCTTGCTAGTTTATGTCTTGTCATTGCAGTCTCTCTGCTTACTTTCCGACTGATAGGAGTTTCCTCTCCGTGCCAGCCTCTTAATCGGCTAACCATCATTGGCCAGTTAGTCACAAAGACCTCACTCACGCACCTACTGGTCTTATTCCTCCGGGTTTGCATCGGACGCGTGGTGTGGGAGTGGGACCGCAAGTGGTGAAGCGCAAGCCGCTTGAGGTGATGGTTTAAAGCGCAGGCATCCTTCGGCTTCGGTCACTGTGACAGGCTAATCCGTCCCGGTTGCCGCCAACCATGTATGTATGTATGCATTTAATCTGCATGCTCGTAGACTGTCTGGGATAAGGGTGGATGACAGGAATGCTGCAAACCTCTATATGGTGTCACTGTTGTTCATCCAGTAAATCATGTCAAACAACTGACAATTCCAAACCATTGGATCGATTCACCGCCTGTGGTGTATTAGCGATCAGCAACGCTTTTTATAGCAAGCGTTCTTTGTGGTTACGGAAACCACTTTCAAGCACAGTCGGATGGTCAAAGTCAACTTGGTGTTGGTTGACGATCACGCTTGCACCAATAACTGAATCATGTTCTAATTTCCGGATTTGCTTAGGGTCGGTAGGAGGTTTCTTATTACCTCTTACGTGTTCTTTGGTGCGTACTTTCAGCTGCCGAGCGGTCTGTCCAATATATGAGACTTGACAATCCTTACATTTAATTCGATAAACACGGTGTGACTGCTCACGAGCTGTTCGTTTGTCCAATAAATGGACCAACTTATTACTTAATATGTTGGTTGCTTTGGCTGTCACTCTGATATTGTGCTGATTGAGGATCCGTCTAAGGTCATCCGATGTATTCCTTCTGTACGGATTGAACACGGTTGGCAGCCAATTCCTGGGCTGGGTGATCTTGTTACAAGGTAGCTCCCGAATTGGACGTAAAATTTCGTCACAGCAACCATTAGGTTTCAGTGTCTATTTGAAAGTCTCATATTCTTTCGATCGCTTATTCTCGGAACAGGTTAATAACAAGGCTCTGCTAAAACAAACTGAGGACAAGCGCCCTTTTGGTGCACATGGGGTGTTCTGAGCTGAAGGAAACGTACCCATTCGATAGGGGGTTCCTTTATGTAAAATCTCGAAGCTAATGCCGTTTTTGGATATAGAGTGAACCAGAGTAACTTACCCAAGCTGTGTTTCATCTTTCGGAAAAAAAAACTTGTCGTTAGAGCTTTTGATTTGTTCAGAATGGAATACCGTGTCTCCAACGGAACTATAATGTACGGACCGTCTAAAATGTGGTCATCGACTTTGTGCTTACAATCTGCTTTGTTCAGGTTGTCTACTTGATTTCCTCTATCTGTTTTCATAATAATTATTGACTGATCAAACCGCAACGTTTCGAGTGCATCTCGTTCCTTGATGCTCAGGTTACTTCGTTGAGATTTCTGATTTTTAATGATTCTGGCGATCTGTGCCCTGGCTCTGTTTGCGTCATCGATTGGTAACATCTGTAGTTGCTCATCAACTGCCAGAATCACTTTCAATGTTTTTAGAGGTCTAGGTTTACGTTGAAATTCAACCCTTTGTTCAAAAGTTTACTTTCAGCTTTTGACAATGCGTGATCCGACAGGTTCAGTACAGGTTGGACAGTGATATCTCGTCTACCCAATGCTGAACAGTCGCTTCTTTCAAGTTGAAGATCACCCACAATTGATCACAGCTGTCGCATTCCCATAGACTTTCCAGTCGGCCCTTTTCGAAATCAAGCACTCGCCTTGAGGCGATCGGGCAACCTGATCATTACTGACAGGCGAAATTGGTTGCGTTTTCGCATATGATAATCCGGTCGTGCCTAACGTGAAGTCAATGGCGCAGTGGTAAACACGGTTGCCTCATGAACAGCATGTCCGTGGTTCAAGTCCCGGCAGTGGCGATGATATGCACTACTGACGAGCTCTAATGGGAGCGAAACTCGAGTCTAGTGCTTCTTCTCGAAAGGGGCCGACTGGAAAGTCTATGGGAATGCGACAGCCGCGATCAATTGTGGGTGATGTTCAACTTGAAATAAACCAAATCCCCTACCACTCACCAGTCGCTTCTTTGTTTAAATAATGAAAGAATGTTCTCAAACTGTTTTTCTTGTCTTCGTTTTATCATATTGTTCTGATGAATAGCTCTTTGTCTCACAATATCTCGAATCATCAAGAGTTTGTCGGCAGGTAACAAGGATTCCAAGTAGCTCTCCAATTAATGAATGTCCATTTGTTTACAGAGAAATGTACGCATAGCAACTTGGCCAACACGTCTAGATTGCTCAGAACCGTCCGGTGCTCTGACTCACAATGTCTGTGGTATGAGGTTTGGGTGAATACGCCGAAGGTTGAACACATGATGGTTGGACCAATTGACTTAAAGCTTGGACTGCTAAATCCGATTATTAACGAACGTTAGTACTTCCGAACCATAAACAGAAAGAGTGTGGGAAAAAGTTGTGGTTATGCTTCTTATTATGTAATTCCTTGGTTAAGCCGCAACGAGTTGAAAACCAAAAGAGTTTTCGATTTATCAACGTCTCGACTCTCTTGTTGAGTCTTTATCAAATCTCTATCAAACCTATAACTCTCTTGGTTTCCAACTCGTTGTGGCTTAACCAAGGAATTACTTAATAATGAGCATCAGCACAAAACAGTATGTTTTCCCCCTGTCCGTTCTGTTTACGGTTCGGAAGTGTGCGCTCCTGTCTCTGTGTTGGTCGGTGAAAAATTATCTTGGACGATTTATAGGTATGAAGAAAGAATTTGAATGGAACAAAATGCGAGGTACATTCAACGAAGCTGTTGGCTGGAACCATTTCAGCAGTGGACATCGAAACACCATTCAGCCAGACATGCGCTGTTGATGACCTGTGAAACATAGCTGACATAGCAGTTAGGAAACTTGTGGTGCCGGCCGTCTCTTACATATGCGCCGATGAAATAATATTTTAAATCCCTTAATCGATTCAGCCATGATCACAGAGTTGAACGATGCATTCCAGTGTGCACAGGATCTAACTGTAAAGCAGTTCTGTTTGCAGAGTAACCTGTTTGTCCCATTACTAAGATTCGGAGAGTGACCTCTTAAACGTTCATCATAAAGATGGAATGATCAAGCCTGTTCAATGCTTTTGAAAAGTCAAGATAAACTACCTCTATGACCAACCTTGCGTCTGCTACATCCGTCCAAACGTCACAATCCATGTTGATCCTTGGTGGTGGGTTCAGAGGTCTTCAACCTTAGCCCAGAGAGGGTCAACTGGTAAGTTCTCCATTACTTTGACAAACACCTAAAGCAACGCCATTCGTCGACAGCTTGCTGGGTTGTCTCTGCACTCACCTTTGAAGACAGGTGTGAGTTTGAACTATTTTCCAACTTTCAGTAAATGGCCAGTTAGTGGAGAGCGATGTGTGTGAATGTGCGACGTTTACATTCAATTCAGCATCCCTAGCTCTTGTTCCATCAGGGAATCACTATCAACTAACAGTCAGAGTCATTGTTATACCTTTGGAACACAGACTACCTATGTTTCTGTTGTTTGCAATATCCAACGCTCAGCCTATCGTGACAAGTACCCTTTCGTGTTTAAGCTCATGTTCACTGTCAGTTAGCATTTGTTTGCCGACTAGGATATGACACAATCAGGCAAACAGCCCTCGCTTGATCGGCTACACTCGCTTCTTAGCATGGTTTACTTAAAAACTGTTACTGATTACTATTAAGTCATTTGACCTTCATGCAAATTCACTGTGTTTCTCACTACTTGGTCTCAACAGACACCATATCCGAAGTACTGCACACTGTTGGACGAGAAACAAACAAAATGATCAATATGAGTTCTCCTTGAAAGTGCCATGCTTTCGAAACAAAACGGCTTGAACGCCCTCACATAGCTTTATCGACCGTCACAGCGAGCTGGGTACATATGTAGGAGACATTTATTTCGGTACTACAAATTATCTCAGAACAGTCCGGAAATATTAATGAATTCCATAGCCGATTGACCACAGAAATCGAGCGAACTTTCACTGAGGAAAATATGCCCATGGAGTCGGAAATAACAAGCCAAAACAACAGTTCGAACAGGCGAAACTCGGTGGGAGTCTACGAGATATTTAGCCGGAAAGTGTTGCGTTATTGACTGGAATACTGTTTTATAAAGGCGATTGTACAACTGACAATGTGTAAGTGCGCTCTGAATACTAAAAGATTTACTTTATTGAACGGCTGTTTGTTACACTGGCAATATTATCTTCAAACATCCGGCCATTCTGGACGGTAAGAAAGTCCTTTTTGGTCAAACTACTTATGGTGTGATCCAGAGAGATTGACTCACTTCTTTCAATTGACCACCTAACATCCCATGCATAGAATGAAACACAGTCACCGTACATTATTGGATTATTCGTACGACCGTTGTGTCGTTGAAACTTGAGTCTCCATAAGAATACTGTTGTAGTCTGCGTTGTATGGCGAAGTCTTAAATCTTCACTTCGATTATAACCTTCCAGTCAATCGTCACTCTCTAGTTTTTGACTGTCAGTGTGTAACACAGTGTAATTGTGCTGAATAAAATGTACCAGTAGCTGGATGATTGAGCGGTGTTTTCTAAGGCCTGTAAGATCGTTCAGTTCAGAAGACCAAGTAACAGTAACAACAACAGCGACGACGATACTCACAAGTTGCCTAATCCGCTTTCAGTGTACTGACGTTCAGTTAATGCGACTCTAAATACACAGTGAGTTGTGACTGAGCCCTGTGCCATTTTCATGTCATGTCCGAGTCAGTTAACCAATGCTAACTGCCACCATGATCTATATGAACCAATAGGATGTAGTTGATAGCCTGTTGAGGACCGTGTTTGCTTTAACCGTTCACACCGTGTGACGTGGTCTTCTGACTTCGGGTGACAATCCATTCACTCATACTTCGTCTCCCTGGTTTTCGGCTGTATCATATCTGTGGTCTCTTTTCATTATGTAAACAGTTCAGACAAGTATTTGAATTTGTAGGCGGGTATTGTGCGTAACAGCATTCCATAAACCTACTTTAGCTTTCATTCATTACATTGTACAATTTTTATCTTCAGTAAGCATTATTGTCCCCACAGTTCTTGGTGAGGCACCTACGTTAATGAGTAGTTTCCACCTCTTTGGGCTTAAATGCAATTCAGCTTAGTCACAAATGTGGACTTCCTGACCATCCTGTTGAAAATTCGTCCTTCAGATTACGTAGACTCGGACTTCGCTCTTATTAGAGCTCATCAGTAGTGCATATCCTTGTCCGAATCAGAGTTTGCACTCTGACTTCCATGCTTATGAGACTAGCGTGTTGGCCACAACGTCAGCAACCTCACAATAGACATGACCGAATAATCAAATCCAAACTCTCAACCACAACCTTGTATGAACAGTGCTTCCTTTCGAAGTGGGCCACCCCAAAGGCTTACATGAATGCGAAGGCTGCGATCAAGTGTGGGTGGTGATCAGTTTCTAAATAACAGGTTCGTTAGAATCGGTGGCGAAGTACTCTTGCACAGATGGAGAGTCTTAGAACGAGTGATGATCTTACTAACGTTAATATGGGTCGATTATCCAATAATCAGTTTGTATGCTGAATGATTTCGACAAACCAGCTTTCGCTTTACCATCACTATCTGACCTTTAAGCCTATGTGTTGTCTGGCACACTTTTCCACATTCTGTTGTCGACAGCTTGGATAGCGAGCGTCCAGGTCTACTTGATTTGGAGATATGTGATTTGAATATGACTATTGTCATACTTTCCTACAAGACTGTCACAGAATGGTCTTACCACTTGATCTGACCATTTGACCCGAATTAATGGAGAGGCATTATTCCATAAGCCGAACTTGTGGTTGTTCACAAGTGGAGTCATCTGGTAGATATACCTCACTGGACACCCCGTTTCGACCGGTTTATTTATTGGGTCGATTTACTAGATGCAGTGAACTGTCTGAACGAAATCTGAATCCCCACCCTTCATGTTACACCCAGCGATGTGGACTACGCCGATTAAACATGAATAGCTCGTTCAGTCGATAAACGGCTGTAGTAATCAGCTTTTCACAACCAGCGATCTTAAGGCCAGTGGCCATTTTAATCAAATAAAAACTGTTGACCGAAATCTCATTCCAGCTACTAGAACTGGATGAGTCTATCCACAAAGTCGAAGCCAGTCTCAATGGATGGTTGATGTGAAGACAATCATACGGATACCTTCTGTTCATTTCAGCTTCACTACAGCGTACTGGTTACGAGTGCACACTTGTCTCAGTGTGAATCCTGTCCATAATACCAACATGCTGCAAACAAATTGCATTGTATAGCTTTCGTATAAGTTTCCCTAACTGGTGTTTTATCTAATCCACCTCGTTTATTCGATTTATCTGTTGGACCTTAATGGTAGAGTGTCATTCTAGTCCGTCGCTGTTTCGAAACCATAAAATTGAATTAGTGTTCATGTGTACTCCAGTAAGCTTCATGGTTACAAATAAAAACCGGCAGTATACAATTTTTGTATTCGCCAACTTCACTATCCAGTGCATGTTTATGAGCTGAAAGACAATATATACATATTCGAAATAGAGCAACACAAAACCCGAAGAGCTACGACATCGTACTCAAGTGGAATGCACATGAGCTTAACCAGATTGTGAGTGAACTATGAAAAATGTCAAGATTATCACGTAAAAAATATATTCAAACAAAATTTCCTTTGAATTTCTCAGTTACGTAAGCGAATTGATGTACTGAGAGTTGGACATTATCGTATCTATGAGCAAATGTTCAGGCAGAACCGTTATCATTCAGTTCAAGATACGGATCAGCCTTATGACCGGGTAATCTTATCATGCATCATCGGATACAGAGTACGAAAGATGAATTAGTGCAATGTGGTGCCATGTGCGTTTAAGGGTTCGTGCACCGATTGACTAACCATATAGTAAACAATAAGCTATTTAGGCATTCAGTACACATCAGCCTCACGACGGAAAACGGAAATTGTAAGCTAGATTTTGCAAGAGGCGAAAAGTAAGGAGGAAGAAATAGGCATATAAATAATACTCAATGGATTACCAACGTAGTCATAGTTCCACTACCATTTGTTTCTGAATCGATAACAGTGTGTTTCATACGGTTTACTGCAAGCGCTTGGGAGAACTTTAAAACGTGTTTGTCTATTATTTAGCTAACAACACATAATGCATTATCATGGTTTATTAGGCGACGGGATACTTGTGGATGTTTTTTATTGCATTCTCCGCTATCCATTCAGAAATCATGGTGTGGAGTGCCTTCACTGTGCTACCAACATACCTCAAACACCAGACACAGATAAAACCATAGCTTATGACTGGCCTGGTAAATCTGGGGGCCAGATCCTTTCCCGGGATTAAGAGGTATGCGTTGTTCCGTATGGTACAGTGAGTTTCACCACTATGATTGTGGTTTAGTGTTGCTTTTAATTTTTGCTAATAAATTATGCTAGATGCCTATAGAGTAAAATGTGGAACTAACCATACACCCTATCGTAATAGTGAATAGTCGTACAAACTCTAGGTGTAGTCATCTAAAGTTTTTTCTATCAGTTTGAAGAGCATATCGTTTTGCATGATGATTAGTAGTCGCCGTGAATCGGGTGACGGGATATACGGCAATACAACTTTGTTTGGTTAGTAACAAACATTGTAAGAGTTTAGTAGTTCTCAGTGGTCGAGTTGTAGCTGTCAGGTTGCAGTGTTAGGAATACTTGGGAACAATGAATTGTGGTTTTTGAGTTACGCAAAAATTTACTCATTCAGCCTTGTGAAAATTTCGAAATGTAGGAAGATATAACACGAACAACCAATCTACTTTTCATCGACTTACCATTAAAAACGGCTGAAGACGTTCCTCTGGTTTTGTTGGCCCAGAGGGTGTTGACAGTTAGCCTTCTTTTTCAGGTATTTGTTTTCATTTTGGCTACAACAAAAATGCATAGAATTTATCTACTTGGCAGTTTTTGAATTCGCAAAGGATTTGGCAGTCAGACAATTCAAGCATAACATTTTGTTTCAAAATCTCTGTGGTCTGGAGACTGTTCCTGTTTTCGGAGTGGCGGTACTAAATTGAAAAATTCTGGCCACAAGAGTAAAACAAGATTTATCCACAAATCCACCGTCACATGTTCAGAACAAACAAACACACTGAATAGTGAGAAATAACTGGAACATAGTCACGCGTAGGCAATTATTGTACATGGATGTAACATCAGCGAACTGGCTACTGTAGAAAATCTGAAGAAAGAACACATGCTTGTAAGTTGGAACGTGGTGTTGACAAGGGTGTCATAGTAGTTCATATCATAAAATCACCGCTGTTGTGTGCACTCGATGACAGAAGCAAGTGCCATAGGAACATATAAGAAGTAAACAAGTAAAATGACAGGAAATGGATACAGATGGGAATAAGGGGAAAAAAAGAATCAGAAAACGGAAGGAAATACAAGAGAGCGCGCTACTCCTTCGGCACTGTATCTGTTAGAGAGTTAACTGCGCATCCTACTTCAAGCCGGAGTAGAGAAACATTAGTTGTAAAGCACATGCTTACGCAATTGCGTTTCTGAACGTATAGACCAAACCAATGAGTTTAACGTGCTTTCCTACTCGAAAAAATTATTGTTGTTGGGCAGCAATATGTAGGGCTCTGTTTACATATGTAACGAAGAGTGAATATTTAGTCAATAAATCCTCCTCTAGGACGAAATATTGTTATTCTCTGATTTCTGTCCTTATAGGTACTGCGTTCGTAGATTAAAATTGCTGCCAGAACTCTAGTTATGTCTGATATCGACCTAATCCTGTAGTGGTTTAAGCCAGAGAACTTTTATCGAGTGACTGCATTTCAGAGAAGCATTTCAGTCGTCCACGTCAATTGAAGCAACACAGTCAAGGTCTTTAGTAAAGCCCCCATCAGTTTTGGATCGCCAGCATCTGGTGGCACTAAAATGTAAACAGAAATAAAGTTAAGAAGAGAATACCGATTCGCGAGTGTCAAGTGATTTTGTCTGCTCAACCCTCATATGTGTTGTAACTGGACCTACGACATGCGAGCGTGTAAACAGATAGCAGAATAACGGTTGATGCAACGGCGGATAACGGTCAGCGGTAATGAACGACGTACTACGGAGTATACACGATTAATTCGTATCTTCCCGGTCAACCCAACCACCCGAGGCTATCGCATGAATACAGATAAAAGACTGGTATCCGGACAGATCACTTCTTATGTGGCTCAGTCCGAAGACAACACGGTTACAAACTAGATCATTTATAAATAGTTTGTGACCAATCAGAAAACAAGGTGAGAAGGTGGGTCAGACAAGGATCCAGACAGTACAGTGATGCCCCAATTAGGTGGGGTGCCAGAAATTGACACAAAGACTGAGAACGCTCCTGAAGAGCGACGTCAACCGTGTCGACTATGAAGTTCACTTCAAACAGTAATATGTTAGGCCTTTCCAGAGGTGAATAAAGCGATATTTTCGGGAAATTGGATTCCTCCCCGACAGTATGCATATACGTAGATGCTTAAGCCATACACTGAGAGTGCCACTTAATGGTTTCTCTCACATCCTACATAATTTACTGATGCCGTGACCCACCGACTTGATGCTCTAGGCGGGAAGGTGTTGGCCTTGAGTTCAGTAACCGGAATAACTATAAGTGGGCTCTTCACTGTGACTCTGGTTTATTTATCGGACTGGGGTCTTTGTAACCCACTTAGTCGAAGACTGGAGATGTCGTTAGAGCAGATGGCTATATGAATATTATGGTGTGAATGCTGCTGTTGCACTGGCCAAGTTGTTTGTAGAGTAATTGTAATCAAAGACCCGGAACAGTAAAAGTCCTAAGAAAACAATCTTGTTAACGACGACTCCCGTGCAATTAAAGTTGGGTTGTTCGCTTAAAAGGTCTGTGATTCCTGATTTTGAATACTGGCATAAGTGTCTTTAGTAATTGGGTTCCATGTCTTTTTTCCTTTTTCTTCTTGTTTGTGACCTGTTGATTCCTCCACGGATGTATAGTACTTAAGCATCGATTTGTACCCCTGTTTGCCTCTGTGAGGACAATAACTTTCGCTTGTGAGTAATGATCAGGTTGATCGATCGTCTCGAGAGTAGGCGCAGTTACTTTCTGTTAACTCCAGTCGATGACCCCAAGTTAAAATCACAGGACTGAATAACTTGTTGAGCGGTATTCTGAATACCGATGAGTAGCACGGGATTTTGGTTCTCATGCTGATCGCAGCTGTTGCATTCCCATTGACTTTCAATGTAGTTTTAGTAAACCCTGAGAATTTTACACAGCTGGACACGCTCACGACCTACTCCAAATAAATTCGGAAAGCCACAAATTGCTTAACAAAACTACAATGAAATATTGTGTTTGAAAATGGAAACCACACACCATGTCACCTCAAATTCGGGAATGTTCGTTCCACTGAGTAGTAGACTCGAAATAAATAAGCCGTTTTCTAAAATTCATTCACATACATTTTATCATACATACGTGTTATCATATTTAGCTGTTAACTCGTCGGAAGAACGATGTTGTTGCGCATGTGTTCAGTTGTTCAGATCACTGCTTCAATCACAGCCCTATCCTGTTAAACTGAGGGTTATCGATCGATCACCTAGATAATCGAAACCGTGGTTATTTCATACTGTGCGTAATTCATACGGATGTTATCGTTTGATGCGAGTGCAAATATACTGTTTGTTCAGTGTGTTCAGCTGTATTTTTGTCGCTACCTCTCTGGGTGATTACGTGTTAGACAATGCGCAAGAAATCTATTTTACCGAGCGATGCACTGGATTATGTGTTAGCCTGAGTATACCAGAATTCGGACCTTGTGGTTCACTGGTAAATCTCACCTCAGCGTTACGGAACATGACGACACTTAGCATTCGTTTTGATGCATTAGATAAAGTAAGCAAACCAAGCGCTAATAAACGTTGACTACAACTTTCTTTGCATTTGATAGGAAACTTGTAAAAACACGGCAATTGTTTTACGTCTTCACTGTGATGATACATAGGTATTGTACTGAACCTGTTCTATAACTTGTATGCAACCTAATCTCTGCTTCTATGAAACACGAGAGTCTACAGAAAACAGGAAGTCTAACCTAGAAGGCAAACTTATTACTTAGATGAAGTACACGGGTCCAAGAATGATTTAGACAGTTTTTCAAAAATACCATCAGATTCTTTGATATCGGCACGTCCTATCGTGATTTGTTCAAGCACTACTCACCCTATCTACTTCTATCCGCATTTCATAAAAATGTTATTAAGTATAGGACAGACTAGAGTGTTATGGTATCATTTCTATGAGCGTGAGAATTAAGTATTTTTTGGTTATATTCTAATGAATCCTTCCTATCTCCGTTACAACACACATTTAGTTCAAGAAATGTGAATGGTTGGTAACTAGTAGAGGATTTAATTGTTATATAAATGGCACGACTCCCACGATCGTAGCCCGCAAATCCCAGCGGATCATTTAGGTGATTCTGAACAAGAACTCGAGTTTGTTACATGCTTTTGAAAGCGCCCAACTTCATAGTCTATCAAGTTGTGAAGGTAACTATTAATTGCGGGTAACGTTCAGTTGATAGCAGTTACCGCTCTGCTGTCTTCTCTGGACAATCACTACCCTGCTTAACTTGCTGGATAAATGCTGAGATTTAAAATTAGGTGAGGATTCTTACTTGTGAGTTCACTGATTGAAGTTATTAAGGTAATCATTCGCCTTCGAAATGGTCCAGTAATCTAGAAATTATTCCAAGGAAAACCTGGCTGGGTTTGAACTTGGTAATTCATTCACATCTAAACTGTGGTCATTGATTTCGTGGTCCACAAGATTGCCTCACGAAGGAATAGCCACTGTTGATGTCCTGGCTGTGGTAAAAACAAACAATAATTATGTGCCTAACATTAGCGAAACTCGAGAATAATGTTAATCATAAAAAGCCATCTGAAAAGTTTACCGCGGTACAAATGGTGCGGTCATTTGTGAATGAAGTCCAAAATCTACCGGCCGCAACTTCCCATTATTTATCGGTTACCAAAAGATTGCCAAAAGCGTGTAAATTTTGTGACCTCAACACAAAGGTAATCCTTAATCGTGTGGTCATCGATCGGAGTTGAAAGAACAGATAATGTCCCTAAATGGATCGATCGAGCAACCTGAACACTGCTGACAGATATATGTGGCCAGAGGTTTTTACTTAAAATTCCGATCGCGACCAATAAGGGGTCAATGATACAGAGGTCAACACAGTTGTCTCAGGTTAAAAATGCTGTGTAAAACTAAACAAAAACAAACTGTCACGCAGTATCCACATTCATTAAACTCGTTAAAACAGTGTAGAAAAGAAGTCTTCAGTTATCTCCACTGTTTTCGAGAGCAGGATGAACAAGTAAATGTCGACGCACATAGCAATCGATCTCATCGATACTTAAGCGCTACATAACCATGAAGAAGGAAGTAAAAATGGGAGAAGGGACCCAACTACTAAAAATTGCTACATTTGTTTTCAAACATTGAACATCAAGGCGTCTATACCTTGCAAACAAACAACCGAGCTGTAAGCGAAAGTAAGGCATTATCGGCAAAACAGTTCCCTTAGGACTTTCACTGCTCTGCATCATTAACCAGTAGACTATCCAAAACAATTTGCTGAATTGGGCTCCACATTAAACTTCGCGTTTGACAGTGGAATTATCGTAACAAAAGTATGTTTACTAATCTGGTGCAAATAGATGCGTTCACAAGTTCAAAAGAGGGCATATTGGGAAATGAGATTCGAGCCCTTGATGGGATTCTCGCGGAATAGAGAACAGTAGTGCCAGCTGGCGTCCTAGTGATGGTGAAGATGCCACTCTATGCTGGAATGAGCTACTTTCCATGTTTTAGATGAGTCTGTCAAGGTTGCATTTTACGAAACACGTTTCGTTGCCGGCAGAATGAAGCATTCTTCGTCTGCAATCGTACAATGACGTTCAGACTAACTTCAGACCAGTCTTTGTATAGGCAACGTTTTCAGAAATGACATCATTAACTGTTTAGTTTTCCTATGAAAAACACTGGACAGCAGAATAATTTGGTGTGCAATTTGTTTGAATCACTTTATTTATCTATCAGTTAGATCAAGCTGATCAGTTGGTGTGATCGGTCAATCAGTTTTACCCCTGTTCTCAGTGTTTCATACGTGTTCGAAGTTCGGGTCACTTTGCTCGGACCTCGCATTCATAGCTGTGATATGTGGCAAACGATAGTTTTTTAATGTAATGACCAACTAGACAGTCCCACCCAGTGATAGAGTTCAACCGGTTCAAAACTCTTGGTTTCTTCAGCCACTGGACACAGCGGGCGAGCGCAGAATTAGTTCAAAGCCCGAACGCAGTATGGAACTCGACACAGAACGAATGAGGTTGGTTATCTGCAAACATTCAATCAGTAGCTAACAAAGCGGCGAATAACAACATTAACAGTAGGTCATCTAAATTTCAGGAATGCCTTACGAGTCAAAAGACACAGGGTATAGTAACGTCGTAGAAATACACTTGACCTGGGCAGTGCAGCTACAATTGTGTTTACGTCTTTTTAACGACCCTACAGGATCTGCATATTACATTGACTTCAGAGTACTTGACATTAATGGTTGTATCACCATCCGGACTATTTTTTTAATTATTCAAAATCACAAGTTCCTCAAACTTGGTCAGCGCTCCCAATATAACCAAATCTTTTGAGAGACCGATCATTTGTATACACCTTCAACTTTTTCTTGTTTTCTTATGAATACGTTTCAGGTGCTGAAACTTCATGGCACGTCTGGTTATTATATGTTGGTGCTGTACACTAAACGGGCGATCATTCAATGGATGGTCACTTTCTACACAGTGAGTGCGGTGACCATATTTGTCTCCTAAGTATTTGTATGGGTGAGCTCACATAGCCAGGATGACCTCACCTATGAGTCAGTAATCCAAAAAGATATTTGTATAACAGTCGACACGTTGTCATATCTTGGTAGTGTTTTACGGCTTTGAAATTACTGAACTGTTTATTTGTCCGACAATACTCATATACAACTCACCACGGGTGACTTGGTGTAGACAAATTAAACCGTTCACGAAGGGGTTGGTCATTGTAGATCGGGTTCGTCTCCCGGGCTGGGACCATCAAGACTCACAGAATCGATGGCTGGAGAAGTTAGGTGAGATGGCAGCTAACCAAACTCTGTGGTGTGAAGGTTGTCGTTGTTTGGTCGAGTTGTCCGTGAAGTAAGTGCATTTAATGACGCGTGATAATGGAAACCGCAAGAAAGATGTCTTGTTTATGATGCCTTACTTCTACTTATAGTTTGGTGTTTGTTTGCAAGGTGTAGGCACCTTGAAGTTGTAAGTTTGAATATAGACGTGGCTATTTTTAATGGTTAGGTCCCTTCTCCTTGCCTTTTTCTTCTTCTCTCTTCCTATACGGGGTTTGCTTCATCTTCTTCTTCATGATTGTGTAGCAGCTAAGTACCAGTCTGAACCAATGGTTTATTGCTGTCCTTGATGATGATGATGACGGGCATTATTCTAACAATGTGGCCAATCGCGTTTGAGAAGACCGTTTTTTTAAACTTTCCATTAACCAGCCTACTAATCGAACCCGAACTATGCACTCGATTCATTCATTTACTTCCAAAAATTACCTGTAAAGTCCCCAAAATCGCAACAGGATTTTTTAGTAACATGGCTGACATCACTCAGCTGCTCCGTTACCTTCTAGATTTCACGATAGCTTTTGTTTCCGGGCACCATTGGAGTGTACACAACAATAAGACGACCTAATTCATTTTCAATTCCTGATGAAACAGCTTTCACTATTGTATAGCTCTCAGTTTGATATGCACGATCTTTTATTTCATGTGGGTTTCTAAAATTAGGGGATGACCGTCTATTAACACTCAACGTTTGGATCCATCTTCATCATCACCTTCTTCAACTTTGACTCATGACCCGGCATACCATTGGCAGAGTGGTTGTTTATCGTGAAAATAGTCCACGAAAGAGTTGAGATGTATATAACTAGGAACCTATGAAAACGAGAAAATACAAAGTAACATATGGCTTCATCGAGAAAAGTGGAGTGAACACACCTGTTGATGCAAGCTGGCTAATTAAAATGTCCGGGAGCATTTCCAAACGGTGATGCGAACGTCTAAAACTTTGAGACCGGGAGGTAACACCTACCTATCTTTCTCAGTCAGGCTACCTATGCTATTATCTTCCGTGTACACTGCAGTCTGTTCACGTGCGATTTATTCTAACCAACAACGGTTACGCTGAAGAAAGCAAGGTACGCCAGGCGCCAGTTTGACATTCCGAGTACGTAACCCAAACAGAGAAGGTTTCGCGATTCCGTTGCCCTTTGTTACCGGTCGCGAATTGCAAACCAATAGTTCTACAAATAAGCAGCTAAATGTAGAATCCAGAATCCAAAGCAAATGGCTCACTCAACAAACAGGCTGTCTTACCGAGTCGTGTAGGCGACCGGCTTCAACACACCTCTGTAATCAAAGTCAGACAGGATAGCGCAGGTGTGTACACGCATTTCAGGACTAAATGCTCGGCCCCATCCTCCAAACGTTTTGACCACTACGGTCGGCGATCATTAACACGACTGTAGACAACCGTCTCTGTTGAAGTTTCAGTGTGTAAAAGACAACAAAGGAGTTGGAACCAGTATGTGTCAATAAGTACAAATGGACAAGGTTAAAATGCAATATCTCCCTGAAGGATTATATTGCCGCGATAAATTTTTGGCCAAATCATGGATACTGAAAGCTGCATTCACCAAGGAAACAGACTCACGGGCTACCTAGAGAGTGAGTCAAACTTGACATGGAATCTGAGGCATGTCATAATATTTTTCCGATTCACTGCGCCTTTTGTGGACTCTGGTGTGACATGTTATAGTCAAACTGCTAAAACAATAAACGTCACTCAGTATGACTAAGTTGTATGGTCCTGTTATTGAGGCATGTCATTTCCCTTCTTGTCAACATCTTATTTTACTATTCCATCCATATATTAGTGCTATGCTGCAGACAACTTGCTCAGTTATTCAGGTTGGCGTGAACAACAGGCTCAAAAACATTGTCCAGATTGCGGTGCTTTGCCCTCTGAGAATCTATATTGTCCTGATAAACGCCGCGAACACATTGGACCTGAATAAATATTACAATAAAACCAGATCACGCTGATAGAACGTGAATTAGAAGACAATGTGTCGTTTTGCGGAAAGCAACCAGCAATAATGAAATATTTTTTCTAAACCGTAGATGAATCGTACGCAGTCTGCAGATATTACTGAGTGCCAGTAGTCAGAACCGGCTATCTTTTTGTTATACGTTCGTTGGTGCCGTTGTCAGCAAAGTAAGGGGTCATTTTTACCCTGTGTACAATAAATATTCGCTCTTGGTTCAAAATGGCTTTTTGATATGTTGCATATGGTTAAGACGTATTTGTGGTTACTGACTCCATGTGTCGTGCTTCAAGGTATCAAACTTATAATACTCCATTACATATTGTTATCACTTAAATCTCTGGCTGGACACGCTAACCGCGATGGCGGTTGGCCGCAGTCATCGACGTTGAATACTGAGATGAAGTGGCACATGACGTTTTACGACGAATGTGATATCATTATCGGGAGGATGAATGAAATTTTTTACTCAACCAATAACTCAGAATCATCATTTGAACATAGTGAAGCCTGAAGAAATGTAGGGTTGTTTCCCGTGCACTTATCGTAGCTACCACCTGAGAACTGTAGACTTGATTACCCGCCACTGCAGTGCCTCCTGCTATTTCTTCGTTCTCATCGACTGCATTATCGATTGTATTAGCCGACTCAGCATCTAAAGACGGTGTGTGTCCTACGTCTTCCTATATGTCACCGTTTACCAGCATCCAACGGAAAAGTATGAGAAATGCACAATGACCTTTGTCAGAACTCAAACTCAGAACTCAATGAAGACAGTAACTTCAACCTAACTGAGAAGTCCTGATCACGGGGTTATCGATTGGATAGAACAGAGTGATTCTGTTCATTCTCCTCTCGAAATGATCGGGCAAGCTGAACACTATTCATACAAGGTTGTGGTTAAGCGTTTGGATTTGATTATTCGGTCATGCCTATTGTGAGGTTGCTGGCGTTGTGGTTAACACGCCAGTCTCACAAGCACGAGGGTCAGAGTGCAAACTCCGATCCGGACAAGGATATGCACTACTGATGAGCTCTAATAAGAGCGAAACTCGAGTCTAGTGCTTCCTCTCGAAGTGGGCTAGCCGAAAGGCTTATCTGAATGCGAAGGCTGCGATCGAGTGTGGGTGGTGTTCAATTTTGTAAGAACTCAAAACAACAAAAAAGGATAAACGAACGAAATCAATATTACCAAGTCTCAAGTCATGTTTAATGGATTTAAATCTCAGGAGTGAAGGACATTTGGGTCTGTTTTCATGCACTGTTTTATAGTAATTTTGATGAAAGTGAAGGATACGGGAACCGTTATGAAAAACATATCTTTACGAGTACAACGTATACAGTAGACACAGAACAGATGCTTTGACGCCGTGGTGAGTATATACTCAAACTTTCTACGACCAATCCTACATGTGCTGGTTACTGTTGAGAGGAAGTGCCTCATGAATATAAATGTTCTAAGACATCAGCCTAAGGAATCAGATTGCAAATATATCAGTATAAACTAGACAGTAGACACAAAATATGTTGCAACTAGATGGGTTTTTGTCATTGTTTACTACTGCAGTTGCAACAATTGAAAAGCTATGCGTTCTAACGGGGATCTCCTTGACACAGAAAATGGGTCAGATGGGATTCAGTAGGCTGTGGTCGGCGGGGCTTATTTTGAATACTTATTGGCTCAAAGATCCCATCGCATTCGCTCAGCATTTGGTAACAGTAACTTTTAGTCCAACCGTCAGTTTACTGTGAATGGAAATCAGCCGTTTTGAAGGTAACAAAGTTTGTTTCTGAATTGAACTCTATTTAATCGCTTTCAAACCAGCAAGTTTATCGAAGGATAGAAAATCGAAACATGACCTTCCAAAATGTCAGCTGTAGTGAAGCTCACTTAATCCTGAATGATTGAACAGTATAAAGAAAATTTTAGCAGCCTGCCCACAAGTACTTCAACTGACATTGCAGGCCAGCTTCTTGAAATTAAGCAACCATCGTCAGCTCAGAAGTGACAGTGAGGCGGACACACATTTTCCATCATTTACAAATCGTACACATGCCCAGAGCCAGCTGAGAGAAAAACAACGAACTAAAGTTGGTAAATTCATTCGACAGTGATCTTGACACGCTTTGCCGAACCTATTCGGGCATCCTGGAACCAGAATAAATTGCACCCTTTGGACTTACATTCTTATGTACGCACAGGTTCCCTCATCTGTGGTAATCTGTGAACGAACATTAGCACCAGTGGGTAGGAAATAACCAAATATCATGTCATTGTACTCTCAGCGTGAATAGCCGAAAGCAGCCGCGTGGAACCTTCGCATTCTCAAACCTTATATTTTTGACACAGCGATCTGATTATCTTCATATCGACTTGTTTTGTAGCTTCTGCCGAAATACACAAACATCACGCATGGTTAACATCAGTTCAGCTGGAGCATACACGCGGCTGCTATGTTACACAGCACAGCTATTGTTTAGGTGAAGGCTGCATTATAGAAGTTGGAGAAGACCTAACGAACAAACAATATTTGGTTAGACGGAGTGATCGGGATCGACCTTAGTATTCATTATCAGAACGTCGATTTGCTCAACCTGTTCATTCACGGAAACGTTCGTCTAAAATTCAGCATTTTTTGTAGACAATATAAAAAAATTCGGCTACGGTTCTTCTGATTCATAGCAGGATACACTAGTATAATGTGGGGCTTGTAAGCGGATTACCAGTAAAAGTTAAAGTTTGCCAAAGATGATGTCAAAAAGAAGACTTCATTTTTCTCATCAACACTATCATCACAGACGGAGTAACCTGCTGTCCCCGCGTTCACTACTCCATACGGCTTTATAACGGTTGGTTAATTGTGATGCAAATGACTAGTATTCAACTGCTAACGGTTGGTATAGGGTGATTTTTAACAAACGTGGATTCAGCCGTGGGTATCATTCGCAACGCATGTCGGCATGTATGTTTGACGTTTTACTTAGAAAGCCTCGTTTTCACTTCCCTACTAGTAACCGATGAAACTGTGTGATATGTAGACACAACCCAGATTAAATTTTCCGACTACTAAGCTCAGCTGCAAGTAATGGGTAGGGCATAAGTAAACCATTCACTTTCGTCTTTAGATATATGCCGAAGGTGTTTTGTTTGACATCAGTGCGTTTAAACCGGATAGGAAAACTGATTGGATTTCTCTGTATGTGTTGCTCCAATTTACATGTTTCTCTCCACAGTTAGAAACCCTGGGCTACTGGAACAGTCGCAGAGGTCATCACGAAGCATACAGTAAGTAAATTTGGTGATCTTTACATATGACCTATTTCCGGGAACGGTTTCATCCGGAAGAACTTGCCTCCGTTTAATTCTTGCATTTGTTCGGCGCAATTAAACTAAACCATGCCCACCTGTTATTTACCTCCGGTCCCAAATATCCAACTTATTGTAACGCGATTTCTGTTGTGCACAGTCCTAAGCTAGTATTTAAACTGAGTCATATATCCACGTTTTTCATAATGCACCAAATAGTGTATCACAGAATATCACATACTTTCCATTTTCACAATGCTTTGTTCGGGATTGCATTTATTAAGTACAAGGAAGTTTTCTCTAAACTATCCGCAGAGGATCAAACTGGTCCACATGATCTCTTAGTGGCTAATGACACCGGCAATGTAGACCTTGTATAATCGACGCTGCTTAGGTTGAACCACTGAAAGGTGGATTGAAAAATTCCATGGGTTAAATGACCATGTTCGGTTGCAAAAGTCAACATTTAACTGTCACCAAGACTTCGGAATCAATTTATGCAGATGCGCAGGTTTTGCGACCTAATTTTTGAAATCTTTTGATTCCTGTTCCACTGGTCACAGGATGATTACCACCAAGTGACTAAAGTCTGTCCGGTTTGTTTACCTATTTACAAAGAAGTCGTGTCCGTACTTTATTCAGTCATTCTCTTTCACTGTGTTACGTTCCTCGCGTAAATTGAATATCACTCATAACTGAACGCTGTTGTAGTATTCCCATAGACTTTAAATTCGGCATGTTTCCAAACGCGGCAGTACATTGCAGCTTCGTTTTGTTAGAATTCATTCATAGTACACGGGTTTAAAACTCCAGTCCCGCCTCTAAAAAGCAACCTCGATGAACACCATGTCACTGACCCCTGCTAATCACCAGTAAGTAGAACACCCTTCAGTACATCGTTTTCTGTCATTTTGGCCTGCACAGTAGTCTCACTTGTAGGGTCAAAAATTTGAGTTGATAAGACCAGTCTTCTCTTGAGGCGATCGAGCAACCTGAACGTTCCTCACATGATGAACGCTCATACTTGATAATTCGGTTGTACCTAACGTGGGATCAGTGGTGCAATGGTGCATATCGTCGTCTTATAAAAACATATGTAGCAAGAATATATCTTTTTGACGAACTCTAACAAGAGCAATACTGGGGTGTAGTGTGTCTTTTCAGAAGGGGCTGACTGAAACGTATGTGGAAGTGATGGCTGCGATTACTTAAAAATGATGTTCGGTTTTTGTAGACCAAAATCTCTTCCCAATTACCTGTGATTTCTCTGGTGTACCGTGATGTCACACCGTTTTACCACTGAAATTTGAAAACCGCTCGAAAACTATTTTGTTTCTTGATGCGTAGTTTTTTCATAATTTCCACGATTTTTCCGGAAATCTTAGATTTTCGCGGACATTCTAGTTAGCTATACTGATGAAAGTTTATTTTTTCGTCTAAACTCGACGTGTACAATTAAGGGCAAAGCGAACGGAAGCTTATAGAAAGCAATGCAGCTGGTCTGGAAATTTTTTTTACGTTATGTTGAATAATCTACTTTGCTGACAGGAAATTGTTTTGGAAAGCATGTAATTTCTTCCATTTTTTTCACATTTTGTTCGGATCTGTCGCATCACATGTCCTGAATACTTTTCAAGTTCTTTTTCTTTCCACCTGGAAATGTTGGCAGAAGTTGATACAGTGCTTCAGTCTCAGTTCTTTACTATAGACGATAAAGACCATTCAACTGTCATGCAAATCACTCAGCATTGCGTGCGCTATGTCACAGATGGGTATACTGACCAGATATTGACTGCCTTTTCTCGTATTTTAATGGTTTCAATGAATAACAGATAGGTCTTTGCGTTGGTGTGCAAAAATTTGAAATTTTAGTCAAATCTTACTCAAATTCAGTTGAAAAGAGCGGCCGTATGAAAGAACTCTTAAGTATCATGGTCCGCTTTGAACTAGGCAGTTTAAAAGGGACAAACGGTAAAACAAACGGCTAGTAATAACTTCAACTGCATCCATGTAATCATCATTTGTTAACGCGAGGGCTTAACAGATAGACTAACAGGAATATAGGAGGCTGAATTTTAAATTTCTAAACGTGGGGAAAGGATGAAAGTTATTTACTATCTAAACTCACATGATCAGCAACATAGCGTCCACACTCTGCAAATAAATAGCCAGTCTGCAAGCGGGAGTGAAATAACATTGGCGAGACAATTTGTATGAAGTTGTCACTGCCAACATTTATTAGCTTGAACTATTCCATCGTTTACACAGACAATCCGTAACAATACCCATTTCTTTCAACTGTGTTCGGAGCCACATCCTCTGATGTTTTCAAACCAGCGGTCAGGTGAATAATACTAACCCTAGTCCGAGAGAAGCTCGCGAACTATCACTCGTGACCCATTAGTGGTTGCTTGCTTTCTCTTTGTCGGGTCCCCAACTGACCGCCTTTTGTTTTACGTGCTTTTACTTAGGTGATGCTGTACAGAATGTAATACAATGATTTTCATTCCCAATAAGAAGGTTACTTATCCAAATCGACGCAGTTTTAAAGTTTTAGTGAGTGTAACCAATAAATCCTTACCACCATCAGTGGTAGTTTATTGGCAGTCATAAAACAGTGCAGTAAGCCGTTACCTTCAATAAAAAATATTCATTACCGTTCCTTTCAGAGTTGTGGTACGGTTTGTCATATGAAGAACAGCACCAACAGAATGTTGATCGTCCAAAACAGGAGACTTGGTACTTAGCAGTTCTATCCATTCCTCACTGGTCAGTGGTTCCGATTGTCCCCGAACTGCCCCCACTTCGATTTGACGTTTCAAGAGATCTGAAATTCATCAATATGAAAATGATTACCATATCCTATTACAGAATGAATTATCTTAATGGAGTTTATACGTGAATAAATTATTAACTATTGTGTAAAACGGTTATTCTTAGTTACATAACAAATTGAATTAGATGCTGATGGCCTTCTCGTGGGCGAAAACAAAGAGCAATTAGAGCTCATTACAGAAGATTGCACTAGTGTAAAAAGTAACTTAGAACAGTGCAAACCATTTTCAGATTCTAAACGTTTTTACTTCATTAGGTACATCTTCACAAACTCTCTGATCTATTCATCCGTTTGTAGACACAAAGATTTACTTCGTCTTGAAAGTAATTCCCCTATTTCCTCCATAATTATACGATTTGGAGCTGAAGAAACAAAACACACTGCAACTATGGCAGTTGAATATTGTTTTGAATTTTGCTGGTCCTGGTGCTAACTTCTGACATCTCTTTTGTTACTGTTGAGCTCTGTTGTCCAGCCACTTTCAGTACACGTGTTCTTAAACTCTGCTTTAGTATGCTGTAATTCGTAACTGATGCCTCTCAGAATACGGCGCTAACTTAACTAGTCGTCTTGACGCTTTTGTTTACCCTTGAACATGATACGCGAATCTGGAGTCACTGGCTAGCTCACAGGTCAGGGTTTTCTTAGAGCTTTGGCCTTCTCACTTTCCACAAACGCGAACGTCTCTATCTAAGTTAAACGAAAGTCAAATACCTACTTTTTCCACTCAAGACCCATTCAACTCAGGGTCCATTTTTTGCGGCTGCATAGAAGTTTGCTGAACACATGTGCTCGTCACACTATCACATCTACCTTGATAATCAACACGGAGTTTTCCCACTACTGTGTTTCCTCGTTGGCGCTGTGATTAAGTTCCTCGTCATGTGTGGATGTAAGTCAAGTAGGCTTATTAATATGCTTGTTAGGACTGCTGTCAACGCTATGGTTCTTGATGTTTTTCTCCTTCAAGTTGCTGACCAGCCCCTAGTTTGTCCATGCCAGTCGTAAATTATGATTCTTTTCCTACCCAGAATAAACTGCAATAAAAACAAATTGTAAGACCGCCTTTCATCTGAAATCTTATCTTTTGTAACTTTGCACATGCTGGTGTTAATATCCTTAGATCTTGATTATTGAGAATGTTCCTCTACAACTGGAACCTTTGAAGAATTGCTCAGGTATGCTGTGGAAAATGTTCTTGACATTCCCAGAGAATGTTAGTGAGGACATCGAGTGACCTTGTTTGTAAGATACAGCATTCCAGTCAAGCTGCCTGATCGATATCTCTGCTCAACGCACCCACTGAAGCAGCCAGGCTGCTACAAATTAGCATCTTGTTAATTAGGCTTCGTCACTTTTGAGAAGAGCAGTGACAGAACGAAAGACTATGGTTATCCTTTCACTGTCAAAACCACTTATTGCACCCCTCACGATTCCAAGTATTCTGATTTAAGTACCCGTACTTGATTTTCAATGTTGCGTGTCGATAACTGAAAGCAAAACTGGAGCGGTCCCGGATAGGTGTACATCTACTGCAGTAAGTGTTTGGCCCCACCGGTGTTCCCTAGAGATGCATTTGACGTCGACTTGGCTGCGGGAGTTTTCGAAATGATATTAGATCGACTATTGGACCGTCTTACAGCTTCAATCCGGATTTTTATTCTGTTAATCAGCCTCAATTTCTTCCGAAAGAAACCGACAGACAGAGGAATCGTTTGTCAATAGTTAGAATGGTTGTTAATTTGTGTGACAGTCAACATAGCACATGAGGTGATTAGATACACAGGTGCATTCGAAACACTTTGTGACAGGTAACCTATCCTATGATTGTGCAACGAAACAACTTATATGATATTTTTGGAACAGCCGTTTGCCCACAGTTAATGGTCTGATTTATCGGATGCCACCATGTGTTGCTCCCGTAAGTCTGTTCATCCTGCAGAAACCATCATAAGGAGGTTATCATCTAGTATGCACTTGACGACATCTACATTACCCTCTTAGTTATCGAGATATAACCATTCCATTAGGCAGTCACGCAGAAGAAATATCACACTCTAAAGGCATAAAGGTTGATGTGCCAATAATTATCAGCCAGAGGGGGAAAATTAGTTTCAGTTGACTTAAATGTTGTAACCATTAATTTGAAGAGGTGCGTTTAGCATCGATGTCCTCTGGATAATCATCTGTTTGATGAATACAGTCGACTTTACAACAGGTGTTCACCTGTTGTAACTTGCACATTAGGGCTGAGCCTTGTGTAAACGTATCGTGCAATTTAGCGAAGTGGGAGATTGAGAATATTCAGAAAGCTATTAAGAACATTATAAATGTTTATAAGGAATACTCTGTAAACAGCAGAGCAGTTTATCACCACCGATGTAGGGCTGTATGCGGAGACAACAAACCAGAAAGCGTCTACTATGGTAACCTTGCACTTCGAAACACAGTTAGCAGCCGTCATCAGTTCTACACTGATGTTACATTACGATAGGTTGTCCTAAAATGTGTAAATTTCGGCCTCCGTCGATTACTGCTGAATTAAGTTTTTGTCAGCTGGGTGAAGTTCTGCTCTGCAAATCATTCAAACCGGCCAGGAAGGCCCAGCAACACAATGTTAAACACTAGAACATAGTACGAGTCGGTAAGTTTCAAGAAAATAAGATCACGCTTAGGGTGGACAGTAGGAGTATACCCCGAAGCTAGATGAAGCAAGTGATAAGTTATATTTTGGTCAGCAACTTATGCATTCCCGGTGGTCGATATTCATTTTAAAACATGAGTTCCCATGGACAATGATCTTTTCTTCCAGTAGTTTCCCACCTTAGTCTACCTTTGTTACTGTGCAGCAGCTTCACTATAAATGTAGGATGGTTTACGGTTGTTAAACTTCTATGCTGCAAAGATCAAAACTTTCGCTTACCCGACTATTCAGATTACTGCCCTAGAATATGTTAACATTATGGTACTCCGGTTTTTTATTCGCGGTGATGCGTTGTTTCTGCTGTAGTCGGCCACCGAATTTATGGTTCATTCAGCCCAGCTTAAACCTGGATGTGTGTTAGTAGTTTTGAAACTCAAAATTTAGCAGAATGTGTCGATGCCACACGTTTCGTTCCATTGCCTCGCACAGGTGCATCATCATCATCACCATAGACAGCAATACATCAATAATTTACACACACAGGTGCAAACAGCTTTTATGTCCCTACGGTATGAGTGAAGTGACTGTCAGTGATGAGAAAAGTTGGCTTGAACGGGAAAAATACATAGGTTTTGGTGATCATGCTACGCCAAATATTAATCCTGTCTGCTGACTTAACAACAGCTTCTGTACACGGCGTTATTAAAGAAGATCTCTAACGTCTGCTCAATAGATCATTTAAGTTAAGGTCACCAATATTTTGTCAGCTCCTCGTGAGGACGTCAGGAGATGTTGACTGTATTCATTCCCATTCACAGTGGGAACTTCTAACCTTTGTCAGTCTGGTGAAATTTGTGGTGTAGTTGTTTTCAGATGATTAATAATATTGGTGTCTGAAACAATTAGTTCCCATCATAAGTTTGAACAAAACAGTCAGAATACGAAAACTGGTAGATGCAAACGTTTCGTATTGACTAGTCAGTACTAAATTTACAATTATATGGACCGGTTTTTATAGCAAAAATTCCAGAGAATTGATAATCAATAAGTGGGTTATGATAGGTCACTAAGTCCAGGAAATGATCAGGTTCACGAACAGCTGTTTCTGAAAACAGAGAGCTGCCTTCAGGTGACTGATGACGACAGCTTCAGTAAACATCGATTTTTATCAGTTCGCTTCAGAGAAAATTGAGCTACTGGCATTTCCCGTCGTAACAGTGAAAAGCAGATCGGTCTGCAGTGTAATCACTTTTGGTCCCAAGTGGACTAATGGTTAAGGCACTGTAACGAGGAAATATTTAAACAAATTTCTTTTCATCGCCAGTCGTCAAATTTCTGGAAATAGAAGGCATATATCGCGAAGAAAGCATGCTTTCGGACATCGCACTAATCTTGTACTAGTCAAATATTAGTAGCCATATATCAAAGTAAGCAAATCACTCAGACTATCTCACGGTATAGGTCAACCGATCAAACTAACGCCAGGAATGTGCCATCAGTTGTAACCACCCCTTAACTGATGTAGCAAACAAAATGAGACTCAAATTGATAGTAAGACAGTTTTATACAAAGAAAACAACTCGTGCGAAAACGGGTCAGAGGGTAAGGAATATGTTATCTGCTTACTTTGATCGGCCCTATTTCATCGAACGTTATCGTTAATACACTATTTTACAGTGAGACTTGATTTCATGAAGATTTCCTGTTCCGCATGCGTCCAGTATAATATTCTAAAGTGAATGGACACAAAAAGATACTTATTTCACCCTTTCCCGCAAAAATTCTCTTGCTGCAAAACGCATAAACAAAGACGGTTCTATAGAATCCAGCTGGTAAACTGGACGTATTTTACATTGATTAGTAAGTTAACCACACTACGGCCATGTGAGCTAGAAAATCTTACTCCATTGAACCCAAGATTTTGAGATTATGTGAAATTTGAGAGTTATCGTACGAATCCAGAAAGGTTAGTATTTTTAATCTGTTACCGTCTTTCGAATGAATTACAAATCGTTACTGATTACCAAAATCGTTTAAAAATCAAACGTGGAGCGTAGTATAGCAAATGGAAGTTGGCTTGCTATTATGTTAGTGACATGTTAGTTATATCGGATGAAACCGACATAAGTGTGATCAAGTAAAACCGTGTTACGGGTTTGATTAGTTTATTGTACGACATAAAGTAAACAACAACTGGTAAACATATCGGTTAGTAAGGTATATGTTTAACATCCAAATCATTCTGTCCCAAACTAGATGAAGTTAAATTAAGTGTTCCAAAATGAAAACGAATGCAAGGAATCAAACCGAGCACTTTCAGTGACATGAGGTTTCAGTCAAGTGAAATATACGTGAGTTGTAAATGAGGGTCGACTGAAGTTAACAGCAAACGTAAAAGTGACAGTTAAAACCCACTTCATTACTACTCAGTTTCAGTGAAAGGATCTCTGTTTCCACTAACCCTCGTGCCATAACACAAGTCTAGTTGCTTACCGTCTTCTGTGCCTTTTGTAAACTAATGCACTTCGTACACATTATTTAATTTTAACTGAATGATTTTAGGTAGGTTTTGCAATTTTTTAACTCATACTTCAGCGGTTTAAATTAAACAGGCAGATTCATCATTTCGTAAAATCTGGACGCACATGTGCATGTAATTGGGACATGTTTTGTATAAAACCCGGGGAGGGACAGATAAAGTTATGACATACTCATACAGGTGAGGGCTTATCATGCAATCCTCACTGGTGCAACGTTAACACCAGCGTTTTTCACCATAGTGTTTAATCGGAAATTATTCAACAATTTGCCCGCTTTCGATATGGAACAGGACACTCGATGTGTTATAATGTCCACCTTGAGGCCTATCTTGATTATGTGCTTGGCAGTCGGATAGAATGGAGTTTGGCATTTTGAGCCTGCTGGTGTGGTGGTCCATTTGGATTTGTGAATGCTATGAGGAATGTGTACTGATCTCGTCAATCTTATGTGTGTAATACTTAGGGAACAAATAACAAAGTCACGAAAAATGTGACGTGAGCACTTTGGTTCCCGTTGTTAGGTGATACAAACAGTCGCATTTTCAAGTAACGTATGCGATATTAGTTACGGTAACCAGTTCACTAAATTGCTGCGCTGCGAAAGTGCTCCAGTTCTGTCACGAACACAATGCTCACAAGCGTTAATCTTAAAAGTGTTTATTTTGGACACAGACGTCTTGTCAATCTGCTTTTAATTCGTTCATTACAGGCTAGTGGAAATTCGTCACCTCACCTTAAATGAATCAAAGGAAATCAATTTCTTGTAACATACCACTTGTACAAATTCTTCTTGCTTCTGAAAACAGAGTGACTACGAGGCCCTTGCGTATGCTATCGATTAAAAACGATGAGAACGCGTGTTGGAATTAGCGACTGTTGTTCTCCAACAGACTGCTTATTCAAATGAGCCGCCAAGACTTCCATTTACTGAGACAGCTGATGATGGAGTTTGCGCTATTGATTCCTCATCCACTGTCAACATGATACTTGGTTGCGCCGAATTCATTACTGCCAACGACTGCGTTCTAACACATGTGCTGTGAGTTATTGCAAAAATGCAAACTACATAGCTTCTGCCATGCGCACCATTTCCTACCCCCGTCAGTGTTATTTTTCAATGGAAACCACGGACAAATCTCTGAGCATAGAGTCTAACCGAGTAACCGTAGAAACTCCATCGATTTCACGATAACTGTAGCCAACAGAATCAAATTTCACATTATGTGCACCGAGATTCAGATGTTAAAATTATACAACACCAAAATGTCAACCAAAATAGTGATGATTTATATAGTTGCAAATGTGCTCAAACGGAATATTTGTTTTAAAAAACAACCTGCCTTCAGAGAACGTAAAAGTACGCGTTTCTGTGGGAAGTGTGCGGTTTGTGAATATATCGACACTGCAAAGCTGTATTTTGGGACAAAATTCAAAGATTACTTCCTAACTGGGCTTGGTGTTTACACGGGAAAATTCACGAGACGACAGTACAAAAAAGTGATTAAGGATCACACTGGTCTCAGTAGAGAATTAGACGCACATACTTTTCAGAGTAGTGTTTGTGTGCCTGTTTGTCCAAACGTGCTGGCAAGCGTGAATGGTTAATGTCATGATAACAATCAAATTTTTGCATAAAACAGTTTAGGACTTTCAGTAAGATTATGAGTAATTTGATGTGTGTCATGAGGCTACTATGTGTAGATTTTCTTGAAAATGCTTTCGCCAAAGGATGCATTTTGGAATTGGAAATCGAAGTGACACAGAATAGAAATTTGTAGAACGCTACTGCTGACAATCTACAAATTATTGCCTGTTCACGATGCAGGCATACAGCCAAATAAATGTGTTGGTTTTGAGTCATCTGATTCAAGACGAGACAAACAAAACAATTTCCTTCTACCTGGTTGGATGCATAACAGTGATCTTAAAAGAATAAAGTGTACTAAAATGGGAAAGATTTCATCAGTTGGACAAAATTGTCGAAAAGCTGGTTTGTCTGTTGTTAAGAGACGCATCAGATAATTATCTCGCTCACACAATCCTCTCAAACATTGTGAATGTTACAAAAGGCTAGACAATCAGTTTATTACAGTGTGTTTATATTGGTGCAAGTGTGGTAATGACATTGTTCAGCTGTTAATCAATATCACCAGCCGAATTCGATTTATCAGTCAGTCGTGTCTCAGGAATACCGTGTGTGGAAGTGAAGCATGTGATGTGACTTGGACAACAGTGCATTCTTTGAGATATGGTGGAAGCGTTCTCTGTGGTCCGGATGCTAAAGAGGAGTTTGGGTTTAGAAACGCTTTATATGTGGTAACAGATTGAATAAAAATGTCTGTAGGTCTGTGAAATATGGTCAAGTTTAACATACGGTTCAACTACGACACAGAATTCAGCGTTTGGTTTATAAACCTGACAATTTTATGGTAATGCTGAAGTGGTCTAACAGTTCACCATCCGGTTGTGTGAAATTAAATGCGATACCAGAATGGACCAGAAATCTTTGCCTGGCTCTTGGGTTTGAATACGGTTGGCTACATTTCATTTTATTCGTGACTGTAATTCTTGAAGTCACTAGGGTACTTGTTGTGTGTGGTCACAAGATTGCGTGACTTTCAATTTGCACTTACATTCTAAAGCTTGTTTCATACTCAATGAATGTAACCTTTCATTGTAGTGCACTGAAAAGATCGCTTGAAAAAATTACAGAAATTGTTATGAGGCAGCCATATTTACCTATTTCCTCAATATCGGCGTCTGTGGAGTTACTACAAATTCATATGGAAGCATTCTCGGGGGGAAACATTTCTGTGCTTCAGACGCATGAAAGTAGACCTTGCTTGATGTCTAATGTGAGATTCTGTGTTCATCTATACGAGAATGATATGGATAGCAGGATGAAGATAAGATTAGTCAGTCTGATACACATAATCTAATGACCCTCAGTGTAACGAAGTTGTTCTCACCAGCAAACACTTCATGACATTTTATCAAGTAGAGAAAAGTGAAGCCACCTTCTGTCTGAGACTTAATAAATAAACCGGCGTTCTAGTCTTGCACCGTTAAGAGTTCGGGATTAAGATAGAATTAACTATCGTGAATTCTAGCAAAT
>LUCH01000495.1:64798-83118 GCA_013368495.1 Paragonimus heterotremus
AATGGAGTAACTACTTTTGGCTCCACGATTAGAAATGTGACAAACATAAAACTGAAAATATACGTACCGGTTCTTAATCACCCCTTTATCTGAAGAATTGCGTTAATTTTGTGTTGGTCCCTCATTACCTTATACGCTTTGCTTGCCATATCACGTACTTCGAGAAAACAAAAAAAAACGCCGTAAAAGTCTGTAGTTTAGCAGTCAGCAGCATGAAATCTTAGTTCAATCAAACTGAACGTCACTAATAGTAGATGTCGCATTCTGGTAGGTTCTTTAGTCCGCTTTTTGAAAAGCAGTACCATATAAGTCAACTTCGCCCGCAATTTCGGCTCGGAGAGAAGACTTAGTCATAGGATTATCGATTCGAGTTAACAGACCAGTTAATTTGTCTTTGTCTCGGAGTGATCGGGTAGTCTGATTGTTATAAACATAAAACGTGGCTGGGTGTTTGTAGACGATAATACAGTCGTGCTTAATATGCATTCAGTGGTGCCGTGGTCAACACGGTTCCCTCAGGAAAGCGTGGTCGCAATTCTATTCTTAGTCCAGGCAGGAGTATGTATTAGTGAAAAGCTCTAACAAGAACAAGGCTGAAGTCTAGTGCTTCAGTTCAAAATGAACTGGCTACGAATTCTACAGGAGTGTGACAGATGCGATCACTTGTGAGTGATTTTCAATGTATTACTGTTTAGCGCTCTTCAGTTTCCGATAAAAATGTTTCTAATTACTGGCTCAGAGGTGATCTTGTTATGGGACTCCTTCCAGACTGTTAACCTGACTTTGAGTACTGCTCACTTAATAATATGGCTAGACCTTTAAATATGACAAATCGGTCATGAAATCTACGAGGTCAAAGACTCAGTGATCAATCAAGTCGCTTCAAACTCCTGTATATGCAAGTGCACTGTCGATCTGTGCAAAGGTGGTTATACTGGTGGGTGTTATCATGCTAACCGTTACGCATTTTGGATTTACTGCGCGTTCATAGTAGAACAAGCAAATAGTTATTTCAAATCTTTAAGAGTTCCTGTCAGGCGGTGCGCCACCATAAACTAAAACATCAGTGTCTGATAATGATGCCTTACTGTTCTATATCGATGAGACAAGGTAGGCGGAACAGGTAGCTGAGAGATAAAAGAGGAGAAGGGAAAACGTGATAACACTTGTTCCCGATAATTCGTCATCAGATCATACGATGATGAATTATTGAAAACAATTGTTCGTCTTGTTTTCTCTTCTATGATTCAAGGGGAATTTTCGCGAGAATAGGAGGAAGGTTGGGATACAACTCAACCCCGATTTGCCTATATTCATACATACTTTCACACAGAGTATTGCGCCATGAAGACCGTGATAACTCGATGGATTGTGTCAGACACTTTGGTGCATACAACGTTAGCTGGCGAGTTCCGATCAATCTAGGTTCTCTGAGGGTCATTCACTCTGGATACCGACTGCATAATAACACGATGGTCGCTGACTTGTTGTCAGGACTGGGTCACTTACTGACGAACTGGAGTTTCCATCAGCTGATTCATACAAATGACTGTTGCGTCATTGGTTGTTATGACTATTTCGAGGCATTCATCTAAAGGCTTATTTGGGGCCTTAACACGAATACATTAGACAAACTGTGTATCGGGATCAACCTAACAAGTCCGCCAGTATAGTTAACCCTAACTAAGGGTAAATAGTTGAATTATGAATCACCTTCGTTGCCAAATGAACTGTACAACTCGATAGACTAATCTAATCTTAGTAAGTTACCTATCAGTCTCAGACAAATTTACGGACTAAATGAATGTTATTTTTGAAGAGTGACGCTTCAAATTGTTACAAAATTTTTTGAGTGGAGATTCAAGACCAGTTTGTTGCAAGCAATCTACCAGACAATTAGTTATCCTCAATTTATTGATATTCAGTTCACTTGTGTTCAGTTCCGACCACTATAAACCAGTGAACATGGTAGAGATGGCGCCCATTAAGACGTTACGTATAAATAACACAACAAACTGCCCTATTGATCGTGGACACTATAATGCGTAAATTGACCGGACAGAATAGATCAGGTTTCAGATAGTTGTGAACAGTGATGGTGTTGTTCGTAGCTCGGGTTGATGGTTTTGGTATTGGTATGTTCGCCGACCTTGGTATTTAGGTTGCAAACGTTTCATCACCAAGTGAGGTGACATCATCAGTGCGTAATCGTTTTAGCATATAGTTTTTAGCGTGGAGATTGGTGAAGTTCGATGGATGCCTGCTCTTATATGGCAGAGTGAGTTGACCTTCTGACCTGAATTTTGATTGATCGCTCTCTGTCGTTTTTGACCTTTAACCTGATCTACCATGCAACAAGAATCAGCCACTGGTAGATCAGGTCAAAGGTCAAAAACGACAGACAGCGACCAATCAAAATTCAGGTCAGAAGGTCAACTCACTCTGCCATATAAGAGCAGGCATCCATCGAACTTCACCAATCTCCACGCTAAAAACTATACGCTAAAACGATTACGCACTGATGATGTCACCTCACTTGGTGATGAAACGTTTGCAACCTAAATGCCAGGCTCGGCGAACATACCAATACCAGAATAGATCATGTATAGAACATCTGTAAACAGAATAAAAACACTGATAGTTCGTAAACTGAAAACAGATTACTACGCAAACGGGCGATGTCTGCTGACTACTACTATAAAAGAAGAGTTGAAAACTTTTTGTATGATCAGGAGATTGTTTTAAAAAATGAATACTATGACGTTACTGGAAAGTTCGTCGGAACTGAAAACGTGATTAACAGCTTTACTTTCAACTCTTCACTCTCAGACGAACTACAACTGAACATATGTGAAAAGTACTGACTAGTAGTTGGCATTGGTTTTCACATAAGTTGAGCATCGTCCGCAACTGATCGCAGCTGTTGCACTGCCATAGACTTTCCAATCGGTCATTTTAAAACCTTAAGCACTATATTCAGGGTTCAATCTTCTTAGAGCTCGTCAGTAGTGTACTTTCTTGTTACTGCCGGACTTATAGTCCCGGCCGGCAGAAACCAGACTGGCTGGGCTATCAGCGGCTTTGTCGCCTACGTTTGAAAATGGTCGCATGCGTAAAACGCCAAATTCCTCGAAATAACATGTAGTGTGAGTAGTTTACTCATCTACTGAAAAACTGAAAGTATGGTAAAAAAAATTTAAAATATAACCACAAACATTATGTGATTTGCGAACTATCCACCGGTTAGTCGATCCAATCGCTGGTCTTCCCTTCACTCTAGTTATGCTCTAAATGACACCATGCACTCCTCACCAAGCTGATGTTAGATAATCCACAGTGCGCGCCAGGTGAACGTCTAACTCAGTATTTATGCACGCAAGTAAGCAACCACACACGCGTTTGATCAATGTTGTTGATCATTCAATCGCCGGACTGATTAGACTATACAATTTTGTGATTAGTGTAGGAGGTAGGTACAGTTAAATGACTGTTCTACTACAGCAAAGAAAACTGATGTACAGTAGAAACTATGGTCTCCTGTAAGCGAGCATGACTGCACGGTAAAGCAGTAGACCGTGTGGTGGCATCAAACAAGTTTAGGAAGACTAAAGTTGACTTCCACAGTCTGGAATGCCACATGAGCTAATCCACTCAGACATAGTCAAGGTTATGGATGCACGGTATGACATGAGTGGTGAATGATACAAAAATGCCCACCTGACAGAGGCGCCTACATTGTCTGCGTGTGTGCAACTGTAAGGACGCTAAGTGATGCAACTTACGTTAGAAAACATTTAAAACAATCTATTACACGTGGTGAATTTGAGCGCTAACAGAGATTGTGTATCTGGTAGTAACTAACAGCAATAACCGAGGAAGCTGGGATGATGAGAACAATATCACTTTTGAGTGATTCGATTCGCTGACGAATATATACACTGTACCAACAATGACAACTGTCTTCAATCAAATATAAGGTACGACAGTTGGTAGGCCAAACATAAGCTGATTCTCGAAGAGACAACAGTAATTCACAATGCGAGAGGGCTAAAGAACTTTGAATACATGACAGACCGTCGGCCGGAAATATGTGGTTCTTGTAACCCCACAGTTTTAAAACAGAGCATAGAATTCAGTGCCTTGCTCGGTAGGTTAAAAACCAGTGTTATATTTACTTGGTAGACAGTGAACTGTAAGGTCCGAAAAAGCCAAACTTTTGGTTAACATCAAATAGTAATATTCCAGACAACGAGAGGACAAACAGTCAGTAGTGATACATAATCTAACCGTTACAGAGCTGCACCGTATTACATCAGGAGTAGAAAAACAGTTTAGTGATCAGCCTGACGTTGTTTACACCAGAACAATCACCAGGCGTAACTACTTTGTCACAAAACTGCTTTAAGTATTTTTTTTAATGGGGTTGAAATTCTGTGACCAACTTGACCTCGAAATTAGTTCACTGTTGAATGAGCTACCAGAAGAACCGTTAAACCCGGACAAACCCCTTAAAAATACAGTTATAGAGAGCGTAATCAAACTCAAACGATTTTCGTCGCGGTCAACACCCTATTTTCATGCCCTACTACGATGTGGCCGTCGGTCGAAAAAACATTTCTTCACCCCGCAGTTCGACTTGGACAAACAGTCATCTGTTTACTCGCAAATGTTTGAAAAATTGTTCGTAAGTTATCCAATAAAATGTTGGTCTACGAATCTTATTTTTTTCATCGACAGCGTTTGTTTAAAGACTGTGTTGTGACACTCGGTCTGATTTCAGGCATGTCTAACGATAAAAAGTGTCCTTTAGTTGGTCCGATTAGTAGTCTAAAATATCACTTGTGAAAACTGCCACTTTCTTTATTTATTATCAGATTTTACAGTTACATAAGACGTGTGTGCAATACTCAACCATTGGTTCACCCATTGGGAAGCAGTAAGAATATTTTGGTCAACGTGAACCTGATGTTATTCACAATGGATCGCAACATTCACGTACTAGTAGACTTTCAACCAGTTGCGTACAGTGATTTGAGTTTTACTCTTGTTGATAGCAGTAACACTCTGACAGCTCTGGAGTAACATTGTCAAACCTTGAGTATGGCTTAAAAAGCTTATTTCGGTTTTACCTTTATTCTGATATCAAATATGTGGAAAAGAATTATACGGAATGTGGTTTTTTGAGTCATTATAAGTGATTTCCAGCAATATTTACAAGATTTGTGCGGTAGCAGTATCCCAAACTTATCTGCTTTTACACGAACAGACAATCAAAAGAACATCCAAGGACAAAGCGAAACTAGGCAGGTTATTGTTGAGCTATGGCAGAATCACTGTACTGTTCGTCAACGATACGATTACCACGCCATATTCCACTGCCCAATCGGCTCTAATAACCTAATCCGAAACCTTATTCTTGCATGGCAAGTCATTAGAAGACATTTACTCTCCGCACTCTGAGCAAGTTCACATTATATTAGATTTAACGTTATGCGTAGGGATTCTCGAGAGTACATGTCCTAAGTAAATGTATTCTAAATATGCTAAGAATTGTCGTGCAACCGCTCAGACGTGTAGACTCTTGGCGATTTAATTCCAAAACAACATACCAGGATTCGCTTGTACTTTCGTAAAACAGAACCGTGAAAATGTGTAATGTGTCAAGATCATCGCTATTCTTACTATAGGTTAATCTCTGTACTCACCCATCTGTTCAACATGAAAAAGCTAGGCCCAAACATGTTAGTCTGTTGTTGTCACCCGCTCTTATGATGTATAAAATAGTTGGAAGCGCACTGGTGAACTCAAGCAACACAGCCCTGGTATGATCGTTCTTTATGTACTAACGAACTATGGTGTTCGTCTAGTGGCCATAGATACCGCAATTACGATGATTGATAGAATACGTGTATTTCCATTTTACTCATTAATATAATAGTAAGCAGCAGACCTAAACTCGAACTGGCTTATATGCGACTGTTCTGCCCATAGCGTTCACCAGTAAGATTGAGAAAGACCGGATTAGTTGTATTGTCTTGAAAATTCCTCTGATATGCCTCCAATATCACCGACGTCAGGTGTGTTGCTTTAAATGCGATTAAACAGAATGTCAACACGTTCACTTCATGGTATGTTTGTGAGTACACAGAAAGCGTTTAGAAAAACCAAGTTGTGGTTCATACTGCTTACTGAATGTATAGTGTATATGAAGCCAAGGGTGTCCGTGTGCCCAAATGATATCAATCTCAGTTTGATCGATTCCAGTAAGTCCATTGGTCAGTGATCGGAAGATGAACTGGCGAGTCGTACAAATCAATGTTCATTGTAAGTGCACTCTATTCACGTGATCGTTAGAGAGGCCACACAAACAATACCTTGCCATTCCTGAAGGTCTGACAGGCTCGAATGTACGTGTATCAGTAGCACATGAGTTGCTTATCATATGGAACAATATGGGCGTTGTTTTCTCTGTCGGTTGAATAAGAGACAAAACAAGCTGTTCGCAAACTGTTCTCCTTACGAACTCGTGAATAATTCAGAAAGATACACTTAATTAAACGAACTTATACTAGTCAGGAAGTAACTAGCTATTTCAATAATGTTACACTGAGTGTTTCTTTTTGTGACTGGTACTCCTGTTTTCGACCTAAAAGTATGTAGCCAGTTGAGGAGAAGATGGGCGCATAAGAAACTGTCTTTCGACATTTGCAATTCAAAAGTGACCATTTTACAATGTGAAGGATTAAGAACAGGGGACTACTTGACGACTGAATAGCCAGCATTCCAAACTTCAACAGCATCCAGATGTGGGCACAAAATCGGTTATCCTGAGGAAGTTGACGTCGTAACCGGCAGCAATCTTGCAATCATCCATCGTATTTGCGAACTCACAGTTAATTGCTTTTGCTACCAAGTTTCAATTTCTCACGTTCAATTCAACAGCTCCATCGAACCTTCGTCATATGGAATCTGACTTTTGTCTGAAAACAATTAATTATCTTGCTCAAAACGTTCATAACGTCCAGCATAAAGCTCCAATTTCATACAAGAAAATCTATGACCATCACATTGGCTAACTGCGAAGACCACAAAATGACAACTTTGAATGGACGTGTCTTTTCTCAAAAAGTTACTTTTCGGCAAGGGTTTTTATTTGTTGTTGATGAGCAGTTAGTGATCTGGTCGGCACGAAGTGGTGAACACTCATAGTTAAAGCAACTTTCACATTCACGTAGATTGTTTCGGCCGTTTCTTCTGGAAAATCATGACATTCAAATGTGGCTTTTGTTGGAGATTGTCAGTGTGGTGCATCATGGCTAACATTCTCAACTGAACTCCGGTCGTGTTTCATAAGGCAACTTAGTTGAACATCACGCTACTGATTTCGCTCTGAGCATAGCCGGATATATATCTATATATATCTAAACTCTCGAACAAATTAGTTTGCCTGTATAATTGATTCAGTTAGTGGTAGATGGGATGGATGTTGACATAAATGCAAGCATTCTGATTTTGACAGTGACCAGACCATTAGTTGTTATTTCGTTGTCGTTTTGATTTCAACTCTTAAAATTACTAGACATTCTTGTGGCGCCTTAATCAACGTTGTTTTATTTTCGTGATACTAAATTTTCACAAGGAAGCCGAAATTTGTTAGCCACACAAGGTAGATGGTTTGACGGATTTTCACTGGGTGTTTCAAGTTTTTAGTACATTCTACTAAATTGTGCTAGCCAGCTTGTTGTGCCCCAACCACCCGTGCACTCACTATTCAATTGTATTTCGGTGAAATATGTTACCTAATCAGATCACATATTACAAGAACGACAAAATGTTCCGTGTGGGAATCCAACTGTCATCAACTAGTGAAATCCTGCTATGATGAGCTACTATTTCAAGACACTGGGTGGCAAAGAACATTAGGCTTGCGAACTAGTATCACGGAGATTTGTCCGTTTTATTCCTTCAAGTGTACTGTTTTTCATGGGCTTGAGTTATTTCAACTTCCTTGGTTTAATATGTGAGAGTGGAGTTTTGCATACAAAGTTTCACAAGACGTAAATAACTTATCTAAATTTGACAATCATTCCGTCGAACATATCAGTCAGCTTAACAGTAAAGGAGAAGAACTAAATGATGGGGGTAGTCTGTTTATAACATAAGGATTTATAAGGTAATGACAACGGGTCATAAGTGAACTAACCCCCTAAGACAACAATGACACAATTATATATATTCCGGTTGCCACGCGAATTCAAAGCTTTACCTAGTCAATTGTCTGTCCATGAAATTTCATTGTAATAACTATCGACTTTACAGTTATAGGCAGATGTTCTACCACCCATCCTAATCCAATATTAAACCTCCCATCAAGGAGGAAAATCATTTCCATAAGTCAAACAAGAAGATATGATGACCTGGAGCGGCTTTCAGATTTCATCTACGAAAGTAATTGCAAACTGATATCCATCATTATGCTAAGGTCAATTTTAAACGCACTTTGACAAATGTCGGCAATCTACAAGTTACTTTAATGAACATGCCTTAGTTTTTGTGGGAACCCACTGAAGGACGATAGAATAAGAACTGTGTTGGAAGCTTCTCTAGAGTATCAATGAAAATCTTAAGACAAACACAACAAGAAGATTCGAACAGCTTGCAATATGCACCAGGTAACTGGAGGCTGGAAGCCGAACCTTTTCCAAAAGTCTACGGAGGAATCAGCAACATCTGCGTATCATAAGTTTTTTATACCACAAAGTAACGCTGGCGAATCCCCCATACATACATTAATCATTGTGGCCATACCGGCAGTTATCCCAGTGGGCGGTGTCTGAACTAGGTACAAGTCTAAACAGTTGTTCGTCTAAACTTGCATGCACATCAACACATATGATTGTAGAGACCTTCGCGCAAGCTGTCTGCAATCAGTTATTGATTTTGCTTATAACACGCCGTTATCACTGATTGATTTTCAACGAACAAATTTTTGGATCGATGTATCAAAAATGAGCATTAGGCATGCACGGCACGTGATGGGATATATTCAACCGGCTTGAAATAAACCACATTCTACACATGTTACTTAGCTCTGATTTATCAAGTAAGCATAGATGCAATCTAGAAATGAATACATTTACAGGGCTTGTATTTCATTAAACATAACGCTCCCGCTTCTGAAATCAATTTAAAAATGTGAGCACTAGAGTAACAATGACTAATAGTTACGCAACAAAAATAGCTTCATCTTCGACTGTCCTTCTAACAGTCTAAGTGGTAACCGGCATTTTATTTTGGATGTTTTTCATGTTTTGATTTTGTCATCCCCATCTCTGCACTCCAGAAGGTTCTGCGTCCATTTCAGAAAACAGTAGATATAAAACAATTTTGTACTGTATGTCAGCGAACCAGATTTATTACAGTTGAGTAGTTCATACGCTGTTCAAACTGACTCAAAAATGTTGGTGATCCACCATGTGTGTAAAAGTTGAGTAAGTAAACCTCTCGGATGAAATTCTCGTGAGTTGAAAAACAATGGGTTCGTTCGATATGTAGATCATGTCAACCAACGTTCGTGTACATGAGACATAATTTTACGCAGATGTACACGTATAAAATTGCATTTCATTGCATGATGTTCTCCTTTTTGTTCATTCTAATTATAAACGGATTTTCATTCAGCACTGATAACGGATCCTGCACCTGAAAATAGTTCCCAGGTAGTTGTTTCTAAAAGGAAACTTTAGATTCCTGCAATGTCTTGTCAAGAACCCATCAGTAATCCGCAATATAATAAGGCAAACGGGTTGACCGTTGGACAGTTAAGCTCACATTATTCAGAATTACTGAAATCGGAGGTTTCGAGTTAACTGAGAAGTCAAAGTACCGAAATTATCCACTAGTGGAAGCAACAGAAAGTGAGGTAGTTTCTAATCGGAGTGATCGGTAAATCGATTGTTGCTCCCGAAAAAGGGTAGTTCGTTGCTTTGATAGGATAACTTGGTCCGATACATGTCTTGTTGTGTAGTTTTCAACACTTCTACATTGTGACAACACGAACCGCAATGAAAATGTCGGTGCTGACTAAAATACACAATCTTGATGAGCTCAAACAGGAGCGAAACGAAAGCCTAATGCTTTCTTCCATAAGTGACCAGATCAGATGTCGCAGTTAATCTTCCTTTAAGCTCACAGTCTTTGGCTGATTTGGGCCTCCTATTAGCAGCCTGAGAAGCTACCTACAGAAAACGTAAAACGCAACATGCATCAGCACTTTATTTAAGTCTTTGCTATAAGTTCATTTACAGCTGAATTGATAGTTACATCAACATGCTTCAGCGAGTGATCCAACACTGCTGCCAGAGAGTTAGCACCTTCAGTCATGCGGATTAGCGAGCAAACGAACAGATGAACGCAAAAATCAGCGTCAAGAATTCTCAGGCCATATCAACTAGATCACTTCGTTCACTATGCTGCTGCAACTCACAGCCCCGAGTTCACAACTTTCACGGCAACAGTGTTGAACAAAGGCAATCACCGCTGTGTGCGAAAACTTGATTTAGGCCCCTCACGTTCCACAGCAGTGACCTTTTGACCGTAAATCGAACTCGTTAAATTTTGTCACCATGCTTCGTTTTTACATATGCTGCTTAATTTCGTATGCGACGGACGAGATAAAGCAGTGTTAACATCTCGCCTTGTTTTTAATGAAGTAGATCAGGGGAGTCCTGTACTTTTCGTTTCCTTTCATGTGCACTAGAACTCCTTGACTGGTCTGTTGACTTAGTAGAGAGAACAACTTGAGCGTCCGATCTGAAGCCTAGGAGTAAACTGACGATTGCACCAACTGTCCACTCAATTCGTTCTGTTGGTGCTTGAGGTCACATGAGGACGATCTAGCCTCACAGGAACAAACAACCAAGGGTGACAAACTAATGTATGTAAAGAAAGGTTATAAAGCAAATCAGCTGTGACATGCTATCAAGATTGATCATGAAGTCAGGGGGACCAATTTTTCGAAACGCTGCGAATGCTTTTGCTCAGAAAACTGAGATGGATTTGATTATGGTCCCCATAAACGGAGCCATGTGATGAATCTGTAGTATTCAATCCAAACGCACGATCATATCAATAGTGTCTAAAAGATAAAGCACACATAATGTTCACCTGAACCCATTACTTAAACACCATACAGAACTATTGTTTGTTGTAGTGTTATTCTCAATTCACTGGGTTAGAATAAGGCCAAAAATAAAATCTGTCCGCGCGATCACTCTTCCTCGAACAAGGAATTAATTTCAAAGTACAACATCGTGTCTGTCGCAGTGTCTAACTATCTAATGCATGGAATCAATTCAACAGCGTCCATCAAAGTTTAAGCAACTAACTTTTGGAGAAAGGGTGTTATGATGTTATCTAGGACTGTGGTCAGTCTGTATTGACGCGGGTTATGCATTGTTAGAAAGTCGGTGGGGTTCCCGATTTGTGAATTTTATGCAAAATGTACAGGTTTACCCCTCTGTTTCTTGCAGACGTAAAATTTCGATTGTGAAACTGATTGACAAATGGAAATGACATACATCTTGACTTAAGAACTTGAAATCAGCCAATCGAGATTGCCGGGACTGCTGGCTCATGGTTCCGAAACGTACGTTTTCGAATATCCCCTGGTCACTAGCTACATTTGCCAGCTGTGGTTTACAATTTTTTATGTAGCTTTTTAGAAAGCGACGAGATGACACAACAGGGTAACTTGGTGGGGCGACATTTGTGCTAAACCATATTCAGTAATAACAATTTGTCACGGTTGCATCCTGTTCAGCCCTTGCAGTGAATTTTAACCAGGCTTATAGCTTCATAGGAGATTACATTGAATAATATAGCTATCTGACACCCTTCCGCTCTCAGTGCTGATACAGAGCAGGTGAACTAAAAGGGCATTACGGTTAGAAAGTACAGAGGAAGATTGAGTCAAAATAACGAGGCTGACAGCGGATAAGTTGAAACGGTTGGTACCTTGCTTACATGAAAGCCTGTGGAGTACCGCTTACTCAATTACTTGGCATTACACCGCTCTTCAGAAAGAACAAACTGAACTCTGTTCCAAAAAGTCAAGCTGGATAGACCGTGACTCAAGTTCTTTCCTGACGACTGATCCATACAGAATTGAGACAAGCTGAGCCATGATCATTAAAACCAATGACACACACCAGTTCGTTAAATTATGTATCAGAGAGTCGTGTTGACATAGTCTTAATCAGTCAGCTTATAGCAGTCTTAAAACGTGTTATCAGAACAGCTCTCATAGAATCTTAACCTATGGATGCAAATTTGTATACTTTCAGTCTTTTGTGGTTTGTGAACAAATTATCCTTGCTTCGAACTAGCTCACAGAGGGAGACAAACCTCTAGTGATCTACATAATTAACCTCTTTTTTTGCTTTCGCATTGCACATAAGTTTACTAGGTCATTCTTAATCAGTGGATGTGTAGTGGCCCGGTGGACTGATTTCAGAAGCAAGCATTTCATATCACTTTACTATGTGCCATCATCCAACCAAGCGGCGACACCTACTAACGATTAAAGTCCAAATCCATAAGAATTTATCACCAGCTACGTTATAAAATATATATTGTACATGTAGTCGAGAGCTAGTACTTAGTATTCACCTGCCCAATTACATTAAAACAATGCTTTTAAATGGAATAATCAAATTCATTGAGGCAAGGGGCACTGTGGTAATCGGGTTGTACGAGCTTCACATTGCTCATGACTAGTCGTCAATCCCCTCTATCAAACGGCCGTTCTGCTGTGACGGCTTCATCCTTGTTTGATCTCGTTGGGTAAAATATTCCGAGTATTATATGTACCAAGAAATTTTATGTGGCCTTCCAAATTCACCGTCTACGTGATCACGCAGGATCCGTATTGACGTCTACTGATCAGGTAACATTCGAACACCGAAGCATTGCATACACACACCGATTATTGTAACTCTTCCCCTTTACGTAGTGCTCAGTGAGCAAGGATATGTGAGTTTTATCTTGTTGTCGAGAAGGTAGCTGTCCTTCTATACCTGGTCACTTCAAAGGGAGACGGCAGATCATTGATTTGTGACCGTCAAATAAGTACAATAGAAACTTTATCACGCAGTTCGACTAAAGCCCATACAGAGTGACAACTAGGTGTGTACTGGCAAATCCGAGTTACTAGTAAGCGTCAAAAAAACCAGCTTTAGGAGGTTGATCGAAGGGGGATACTGAGCGATATAACCTCATGTATACATCAGTTACTTAATGACTGTTCCTTAGGTCTGGTTGTCTAGTGAGGGGTTGTTCGAGTAGAGGTTAACAAATTCTATTAAGCTTAGTGAGCTTGGTGTTCGAGTAACAATCTTATGGCTGTAATGCATGTGTTAAGTGTGCGGAGGTATGCTCTATTTGATCTAACAGTCTGTAAAGCAATCAAATCAACAATTGCTGACAGCTGGTTTTTTTGCAACTGATAACAAAATAATCCTGACTTCCTGTATGACAGTTGCAGATTTGAATCTCGAACTAGCCACCTCTACTTGAACAGTGCAAACAAGGGAAGAATAATTGAACAAGGAGTTATGGGACGAACATCGACACATACTTAATTATATTCAAAAATATTCGACAGTCACGTTTGTGAAATGACTGGTGTCTATCAAACCACTGTGGCGTTACACACTCATACTGACAGAAACTCTGGTTCTCCTAGCAGATATCTGAGTTGATCTACATAAGCATTTGATAAACTGCAGTGGAACACAAGCCTATAACCAAGTCTTATTAGAACTTATATCCTACGGTGCAAATATAAGACCAACCACTATTTCACGGAGAGTTCCACGTTATCGATTGGCAAAAGATCTGCTTGTGGAACCCACATGCTAAATATCTATCCCCATTGTTACGGTGAAATAATCTGATTGTCGTGCACTCTGTTTGAACCCCGCTAGAATGACTGAAAACTGGCCGCCATTCGAGTACTAGCCCACCTGCCTGGCCACAAAGCATTGGTAACATAAGCAAAAACAAACAATATTCTCATAACTCCAGCGTTGTTGAAAAAATTTGCTTGGCATACAGATTTTATTCGAAAAAACAACAGAATGTTAGCCTGCTGTTGGTAATCGAGGAACAGTTCTGGTGTTTCCAATGAACGGTCAGTTAAATGGGAGGCTGATCTTAAGTTTTCATGGACATAAAATGAACCTGGAAGCTATCAAAATTTCGTTTTCAAGCCAATGGATGTGAACCCACAGCAGATCGATGAACAAAATCGCATAACAAAATGTCTTGTCCTCGAATCTTCTCGTTACCCATCTCCACGGATAAAGACTAATCAAAATGTCTGTCAGGGAGTTTAGAAAACTGAGAAGGAATTAAGTGACACCTACCAACCTCTACGTCGAAAAGGTGTAATTTATCAACAAAAGTACCCCTGCGTGAATTATTCCAGTGGTGACCATACGTGTACAAATAAAGTAATGACAGTGAAGTGAGAAGGAAACATCTGCTTTGATGTAGAATACGCCAATAGTAGTGCAAGTACAAATACGAACATTGAAGAAGTAGCAATACTTACATTGAACAAATTCCTGATTGTTATATCAGCATATCGAACATAGGTTTATTGCAGTTTATCAAACCATAGATGCCAAGAGGTCATTTTCGAACAAAACTCTATCATCTTAAGTGTTCCACATTGTAGGTGTATGGCTTCTGTTACATCGATTATACCTCTCGAAACGGTTAACTTAATGCTATGACTAAACACGACTAAATCTCCTGGAGTAAACAAAAATGTGAAAGTATATAACCTTGCGAACAATTCGAAGATTGCGTTCAGAAAAAGATAACGAACTCTGAATTCAAAAGTTCTTGGTTATCTCCAAAATGGATCCTAAAAGTTGTATAGGAAATCTTAGGTTTATTGGTAACAAACCCAATAGAATTTTTTTGAAGAAAAGCTTTTCAAATCTAACTTGTAATGTTGTTGAAGCTAGCATTTTGAAGTTTTTGCACACAACTTCTAAAAACTCAAACACGGTTAATCTACTTGTACTATTTAGGTGCACACATGAGGAGCTATGAAAGATCTACGTCTTAATCAATCTGTTGGGTGAAAATCAACTTTCTCCCCTTCAAGAGGAACCTTCTGGCAAGGTCTCTAAAACCTCTGTGACATTCACTTCGGATTGTGAACATAAATGGTTACAACAACCCTCAGATGAGTCGCTCATCGTTTGGTCCACTGGATGGTCTGCTGTCGAGCGGTTTTCTTTACAAATGTCATAATGGTATGGGTGTTTTCTAATACGTGAAAGACTAAGGTGCTGACCGGGGGATGGTTCCACAGTTTCCATCAATCTACACGGGAACATTTGGCGTCATGGGACCCCAAGACGGTCCCTGAAACAACAATTTAGCTCTTGTCCAAGTAGCAGTGATGGACGACCTACAATCTATTTACCATTAAATACAGCAACTATGGAGACTGCAACTAGACATGTTGTTCGCAGTGAGAAATTTACCTGCCATCTGTCTGATGATGTAGAATCTTTCGGCGTTAGTGTGACTAATCAGTTCTAGGTGAAATTTAGCGATGACATGTCGAGTAACTTCTCACCGTCCGTCATGATGATGCAGTCAGTGTCAGCACGTATTGTGTCACAAATGCATATCAAATCTCGAAATGATCAACAGATATAGGACAGCCTTCGGAGAAGGTCACGATTAAGACATTGGAAAAATAAGTAATATTATTTATTTTTGTAAAAGGAGTTACCGCTTTAATGAGCCTACGAAAGGTCAGGTTTAGACATCTGCTGAATTGTGTCAGCCGATAGTCTTAATCGAACTGTCTAGGGATCACCTCAGGTCGGGAATGCATCAATACCTCTTGCACCATTTTAACGAGCTTCCAGGAAAGTCAAAAACCACCACGGCGTTTTGACTTGCTCCGAACCGTTGTTCGCTGAATGAGCACCCCAGCACTCTGAGCTGTCCCATATGGGCTTATTTACATCAACAAAAGGAATACGATTTAAAGCGACATATGATATATTATAGTGAGACCGATGATGTTCCGACTATTAGGACAAGATTTGAGGAGCATTGGGAGCTCAATTTTAAGGAATGTCTCAACTTCTGACTTCGTTGCTTGGAGACACAATCAAATTGGTGAAAATTATTTCGAAATTAATTGCACTGGCGAGTACTCGTCAGCGAAATCTCCTACCAAACACACTACTTATTAATCTTCGAAACCTTAAATTCAAATTGGTTGCGGAAGTTGAAAGACATGAATACTGATATACATTCATCAACCTTAAATCTATTTTCTCAGGTTCATGTAATATGTAACTGGTAAGTAGGTCGGTGGGCCAAAATTTCTGTTTCACAGAATTGACTGCCTTGATTCTAGAGGCCCTGAATTGTGTTTCCAGAATAACAGCTCGTCTGTCAATCGTATACTTCACTGACAGTCACGGATGATTGAATAGTGAGGCTACTGTTTAGCTCTTAGTGACCCATTCGCTGTTGAGCTACTGACAACTGTTGACCTATCATTTATCAACTATTTAGCAACCACGTTTTGCTCCATATTTGTTTTCCGCGCTGACTGTTTTGAAGTGCTCATATCCGTACTAGAAAACAGCCAAATTATTGTTCCATACAACACCCATAGGAAGCTATAATCGATTCACGTCATATCAGTCATGTGTATTTCAACGTATGGCTGTATGGCCAAACAGACAGAAAGCGCTACTCCTAGCATGAGCATTGTTATAATTGCTGTCCGACTGTCTGTTCCGGATATGTCACGAATTTACAGGGGCATAATACTTATGCGTATACATTTGCTGGGACTTCGTGAGAGCAAACTGGAAATCGATTGCAGTACAACACCAATTGGAGATAAACATGCACGACTATCAATAATATTAGTATCTCAATTCGCCCGCGCCTGAGAACTACATATTATGCATTGTTGACGTATGTAAAGCCTAAACTCTTCTGCACTCAGCTCCATTCTTGCTTGTTAGTGACAGGATATGTCATACAAATAGAGACAGTAACGGATTTACAATCCCCTACACAAAAGAATCAAATGGACAGTGAGAAAGGTACTGACTACTCTTTGACAAATTTCGTATAATTTAGTGTACAAAGTGATGTGGTTGTTCAGATTGGAAGAGCCATGTCAAAAACCCTCGACAAGTTGCAGAAAATATACTGGCGTGGATCACTGGGCAAGGAAAACTTGCACAAGTGTACTCTGTAACCTCATCTATCGACTCACAAAAGTGTGCTTCACTCAGACCGATTGTGCTAATGTTGGACACTTTTTATCACCTGTAGGCTCATTGGGTAGTAAACGTCATCGTTGCATTATAACCGAAACTTATATACTATATATTCTAAGTGACCAAAGTGAGGAGGCCCGAGCGATCACGAGTCTGCAGATAGACAGACACAGCTATAAGGTGGTTTCCAGTGGTCAAGATATCTTTAGGTGGGTTCTACTGTGTTGTGCTCTTATTTTTTCTTCATCATCCGGCTTTATATGTCACGGATACCATATACTTTTGAGTGTAAACGATATGCACTTCAAAATATCAAAACGCATGTCCCCACTAATGGAATCAGTTTTCACTCCATTGATGAGATAGATATATAACAGTTTGGGAACAGGATTTTAGATGACAACGTGCGACAGTAAGCCGCTCAGTTTTACATCGTTTGATCTCCTTCGGTAACAAAGTATCCAATAGAAATTCATTTTTGAATGCTAAGTGTTTTTGGTAAAAGCTTTCTCCGAACTAGCTTTAAAACTGCTTCACATGAGACCGTCTAATTTGAGCGAATGCTTTAGACAGTTGGTGGATTTGTCAGTATTAGCCTGTTAGAGTCAAGTTCAGTAGACAGTTTTGAGTATCAAATTGGATAACAAGCCTTATTAGTACGCTATCACCTGATACACAGATAATCTTTATACACTCTATTTTAAAAGTTACATAGGCCAACTGCATGGATAGATGAACTTTCCGCGCAGTAGTATAACATTTACAGCAAAGTTTGCATGTACCCGTGAAACCATTATGTTTGACTACCATGTTTTCACGCTATCATAAACAGCTCCCTGTTTGGAGGCATTTCCTACAAGATATTTTGCTACTGACAATAATTGTATCCTAAATGTTTTTTTCCAAAGTTCGCTGAACGTTTGGCTTCGCATGCATACTACTGCAAGAAAAACATAGGATTGTCACAACTGACAAATCCAA
>LUCH01000495.1:85139-95411 GCA_013368495.1 Paragonimus heterotremus
TTATTTGTCGGTTGTACAAAACATGACCAATTTCGTTCAGATTGCAAACAAGTAGCCCTCACACAAAACAAAACCATAATGCAGATAGAATCAGCACGTTTCTCTTAATCTCCACCCGAAACTACAAGAAGTGAACTCTATTGGATTTTCGATCAACTGTCCGATAAACCACAATCAGTGTAAGTACAGCCAAATGGCTATCAATCCGCCATTTACTTAGCAGAAACTTGTTTCCGTCGTCTGCAAATCTGGATGTATTTCCATTGTTCTACTTTGAAGTTTTCTGTGTTTGTTCTTCTGGTAATTCAAAAGGTCCGAAGCTGATTCTGCCACACAACAACAGTTCACAATCGTGTGATAGATCGACTACATAAAAGACTATACTTCGGTTCTAACCACTTTGGTTTCAAATATACGGTCAGCAATTCTACCAACCGTCGTAACATCGGGTCTTTTTCTACTAGCTAACTTCATGTTATTGTAGCCGCAGACATGATAAATGTGCGTGCATTAAATGGTCTGGACTTTAGAACAAAACGTTTTATTAAACATTCTGCAGTCAGTCATAAGGCAGTTTGAAAGGGGGGCATCACATTTATCAATATTCATGTGACAGTTATCTAAAGTCGGCTGAACTGCGATCTTCTTGACCCGGCCCTTCCTCAATGCTATATCATATGAATGGAAGTGTGTGTAAAGACTAAGGCCACTCAATCCAAACTAATCCATCAGTTTTGGTTCTGTACAATCTTATTTGCTTGTTTACCAAGCGTAATGTTGGTTTACTGTGGTGTGCTGAGCTTGTCTGTTAGCAAGCCACTCGTTTGCCAAATTCCGTGGTTGTTTAGATACAAGATAAAATCGTTCCTGCACTGATTTTTCGGACTTTCTACTTTCATCTCCTCTCTGCTTCGGTTCCATCTCCCAAACAGCAATAGTGCCGAACCGTTTGTTTAGGCTAATCGAGAGATTGGTTTCTTCGTTGACGAAATTTCTTTTTCGGTGTGCAATAGATGCTAGCTGGCCCACTAATTCTTTGTATCTAGCACCTTTGTCAACTCCCTCATGAATTTCGACTTTTTGTTCATTAATGTTTTTTTGCATGAATGTCATTTATTCATTAGCTGCAAAGTGAACCTTGTTTGAACAGCTTAGTGACGGTCTTACTGGCCTCTAGGAGAATCCCACGTTTTCTGTTGGTGCACCAAAAAATCCACCCACCTAATGGACGACTTGTATTTAGTTAACTCGTCTTGACCTTATTGCTTATTGTTGTAACGGTCAAACTGTCTTTGGCACCAAGTTAGACCTATATATTTACTTTGTTTTCTGTCACGTTTTCTGTGTTGTCTCGCACAGTGTTGGTCACATTGTTCAGTATGCTTTTGGCAGCAAATTATTCTGTCCACCAATTTCGCGGAATCGAAGTTTCCAGGAGAAATCAAATACTAAGTTTTGTTACGATTCTTCCGTTTGACATTGCTGTGTTTTGTTGCCAAGTAAACTATTGCTCCAGTTGCATCATCTAACTATGAAACTCGAACGGGTTGATTTATTGAGGTAATTTGAGCTAATTCACACTAGATATTCGTTTCACTGTCATTCACCTGTCGCACGAATTTTGTAATGAAACTTGATCTTATAGCTTATGTCTTGTTGATGGATTCTGGCATTCTGCAGAATCAGTAGCCAGAGTTGGTTGTCTTAACATCTATAGCATTTCAACTAAGTGATGTAGCCATTAGTCTAAAAGGACAGTATATATTACCAATGCAATGGAAATTTGTTGAATTTCGTATAAAACCTAAACTCTACTACATAACCTTGAAAAGTTTCACAAATTACAGGACTCAGTGCTTTCAATGAGTCAGGGGCTAGTCCACGCATTAATTATTCCTGTGTCCAGTTGAAATTGACGGATGCGGTTCTACTCAGTTATCCGATCATTTTGTCGCCATTTCTTGTACAACTCCAAGTGTAACCGTCGTTAGGTCCTTGTAATCAACACAAATCTATCGTGCCCTACATACCGACAGACAAAAATGGATAAAATTCCGGGCGAATGTAATACACAAGTGGAACAAGTGTATCTTGATTGTAAGTCTAGAAGTTAGACAAATGTGCACGCGTCTACAGATTACAGGAGAACTAACCATTGATTGTATGCACATTCTAACAGCACAAAATGTTGATTGTTCACTTCATACTTTAGCTCTTATCAAATTATTTTTTAAAAAAGCGGGTTGATCTTTGTTAATCACACCGCCGATGGCCAGAGATATGAAGAACGTTGCATCCGTTGATCAAATGACGGTCACGTGTACGAACGAGCCCGAAAAAGTGGTTGAATGAACAATTAGTATTCGAATACTGCAAGACGATGCTTATGAAAATGACATTCGCAACACCAGGTCGCATTAATATCTACGGGTGAATGGACCTGATCTGCTCACATGTGTAAAGGTACAGCGGTTAAAGGCACTTGGTTTGTTATAAGCATACTATAGTGAATGCTGAAAAGCACCGTTTTACGATTCATGTTCAAGTAAACTGATAATCGTAAACAATTATTCGTTGATTCATGTCCGCTATGGCTGAACTCAAATTTTCCCAGGAATTGACTACGCTATGATGCACTTAGAGACGTTTGTTGGCAATTATCCAATAAGAACACTTGAAGTGATAGTAGTCAGACATGCACTGATACGTGACTTTGTGTGCCCGCAACGCACGCCCGGTTGTACAAACACATGCCGGAACAACCACATACGCACACTGCACACATAAACATAACCGGAGTAGGCTGACCAAAAGGCTGCCGGATTTGATACACTTTAAATGTTGTTCCGAATTTCTCATTGACGAATTTGAAACATCAAAAGAATAGACGAACCACTGAGCAGTGACACGTGGTCTCTGGCCTCGGCTATCTTCGATTTAATGGACGCCGTACGTTGAGAGGTTGTGAGTGCATACAAACAGTTTGTTCCACAAATTTTGTACGAAGGTCAGTTTTCAGCGCGCAGTAAGAAAGTACGGAGTCTACTTGTCAAACTGCCTGTCTAACAAATAACTGTTATTGAACACAGCTGTAGATCCTTCAACTCGACTTCCAACTGAAAGTCTGGAAAACTGGTAACTATGTCGGCGTTTGGAAGTATACGTGCATTTTTTGGTCATTTGGGACAGAATGTTCAAGCAGTTTTTCGAGGGACTTGGCACAACAATGCATCTGATCATGTGCCCGAAGCCGGTAAGCTCAATACCTGCTCATGAGGCTAGTGATTTAACGATCCCCGCATTACACTGAAGCAGTAAAGTTAAAACACTACCGCATGACGTTAATTGTTTGAACAACAACGTTTTTTCTAGCCTATCCTCACCTTGGTAGTGATAGTTATGAATATACATTCAGACGAATTTAAAATTACTGTAACTCACATCCTGAAATAAATTTTGTTTAGCTCATTTCTAAAATGCACAAGTTAAAGTTTTGCTGACAAGTATTGTAAAGCTCTGCTGTGCCCGAAATCTGTCAACCGATCTACCTTTTCATTAGAAGATGTGTTGATTACTGTGCCTGACATCATGGTGAACAAGACCGAGTTATTACATCCAAACGATTAGCACAAATACCCGGAAGTAATGCGTAGCTCATCACGTCTTGTCTCGTCGGGAATAATGGATATCTAGCTAGCCCCATTCGGGTAACTAATAGCCATAAGATTTATTTCAGCTCAACTCACAATTTTCATTAGTCCCGCTGAGTTTAACGTTAAGGGGATAAAACTCAAATGGGGTGCTTTTATCGAAATTGGTCAGATGAAATGTCTACTCAACATTCTTAATATCTGACGAAGATTGAAAAATCCATTGCTTAAAAACACCTCTAGAACAGTCGTTACTAATGGGCAGTTTTAATTCAAAAACCTCCGAAAGAACATCTTCAGCTGGCTGTCTGCTTGCTTCAACAATAAGCATAGACTCAAGGTTTTTTGCTGACAGGTCACATCGGTAGTCAATGTACACGCAAACGAATGTGGCTGAGTTTGCATGCTGTAGGTTGATTTAGGTGGATTAATTGAACAACTAGATGGTCAATGACTGCCTCACAACCAGCGTGGTCTAAGTTCAAGTTTCCGCCGTGGCAAACGTATGCAGGGTTGCTAAGCTCAATCAAAAGTAGAACTCGAGTAGGATGGTTCGTCCTGAGAGAGAATGACTGGAGAGTTTACATTCGTATAAAAGAAGCGACCAAGTGCTAAGGACTTCGACTTATAATCAACCAGCTGCCTTCCTGTTTTTCAGTAACTAGTATGCTGCTCGGAATGTTTTGTAAGCTGCGTGATCCATTCTGAATTGGACTGAAAACCGCGGTGTCACTGATTACAGTAGACACATAGTTGAAGTGTTTTTGTGCAGCTGATCAGACATTCTCCGCAATGAGCAAAGAGGTATGTTCCAGAGAAGATATATAAATGTTAGTTGTGTCAAGACAACTGCATGGTTATTGTTGTTGTCCCAAATATCGGTGTCTCAAAAAACCTCAGCAACAAATAAAAACCCAGAAATGACAAGGGTTTGAACTAACTTAATGCGCTGCTGAGTTACTTCACTAGCTAATTAGATTCACGACGATATGGTGTGCGGTCAATGTACAGCGGTCAAATCGTCGAATACACTCTAATCAGTATTGCAAGGACGCGTCCGTTATAGTGAATCGCACGTCAAAAAATTGCCGTTAAAGAGGAAAGCACTGGTTGGACTCTGACTGAGTATTTCGTACATTTGGTATAGCTATCATTATTAGAGACAGACCAAATCAATATTCGATTTCAGCGGTAGCTCCATGAAAATTCCGCCTCCGCCTATCTGTCGCGTATAGAAGTGTGGATTCTTGGGGGTCAGCTGGTAAAGACTTACTAGGATGGGATGAACAAACGTTCATGTTGCCGGTTGCGGTGTAATCATATGGAATGTTTATTGTATTCCTGTGATCAGTTTCCTCGGTAAAACATCGGCCTAGCTCCCTAATAGTACACTGTATGTTGATATTTCATTGTTTATATACACAAACTTTTATTCAAAGTTATCTGAAGACATAGCAGTTTCGTTTCCTTTTCATCTGTTAGCCTTTTCAGACCACTTGAATTAAATGGACTACACATGAATAATTTGTTCATCTTCGGTTTCGAACCTTAATGTCCATTCAGTTCATCTAATACTTAGCCAATCAGAAATTGTCTACAGATAATTTAGAATTCATTGCTCCAAATCAAACTTTGTGTCAAAACAACAATAGTCGATTTGCCCGTTTAAAATATATTTGGCAGTAGACCGATAAACAGGATACAGCAATACATTTTTTCAAATCAATTTCACGTGTAACCGATGCGCCTGGTATTGTGATGCTAACGGGAAGCTGAGTTAAAGCTGTTGATTTTTTCAAAAATGCACTGTGTAAAAGTGACCAGCCATTTGTATAATATCAAGCATTCATATTTAGGAAGAGGCGTATGACAAGCTGTTTACTTGTATATGCCTTTACAGTGGAAAGCCTTTCACCTCAAATATGAATACAGGATTTTCTAATGCTTATAGGCAAAAAGCAGGCAAGTTTATTGTATTATTGTGACGAACGTTGAGAGTGGGACGGACTTGTTGTGAATTTCTGCTTGTGCACTACGTGGAAGTGTTCTCATAATTATTTTTGTGCCACACCCTGTTTCGTTCGGGCAATAGTTCATTCGTTCAAAAAGGTTTTTCCTCCTGCGTCAATATCCAGTTTGTTTCACAACGGATGGTAAGTGGTTTGTATTTACTAAACATTTGCCAAATGGAATGTCATGTGCTTTGCGTCTTTGCTTCCTGTGCTGCACAAAGCTATAATTTTGGGATTACATGATCAAACTATTCTGTGTAATTTCACTTCGCGATTGTGATTTTTCAACCCCATTGTGATTTTTCAACCCCATTGCGTCAATATGTTTCATAACGTACTTCAGTTCAACAACTCCTAAAGAGATTATTACAGATTGCAGATTGTGTAACTATAGAACTTGTGAGAAGTTCGGTTTGAGTGCAAACCGCTTGCTTCATTCTCATTCAATTTGTTTAAATAATGTGATCCAAATGAGTTCATTCATACCAAATCAAGATTTTAGACTTATAAAACTTTATCAAATAAAGTGAATCACTGTTTCCTTCACAGATGCAAAATGAAGAGAACCTACATTAATTTGCAGTTTTTTCATTTACGTAGATTTACGATCCGGTCATAAACTTGAATATCGCTTTCACTATATCTGGCCAATAGAACACCCCATTTGAACGAGCATAATTAACTTTCTGGTGCACGTACGTAAAGGAAGAGACCACTAAATGAGACGTCGACCACATTAGGTGCGACCGAATTTTCATATCTAGACACTCATCCAAGTTCGGTCGTGAACTTTCATTTTATTTTTTCAATTTAATTGACTAACACACGGTTGAACGTTACCTCACATGAGAGCAAACTTATGGGTTATTTCCAGAATTGTGTTTCATGACCAAAACGAAGTACTCTTTATCGTTTTGGCTGCTAAATCAAGAATTTACCCCCAATTGGTTCAGAACGGTTCTAAGCTAATTTAGTACTTTCATTAAGAGTATCTATCTGATCAACCGAACTCTAACTAGGAACTGCATATATGTGTATCCAATCACAGAGGTGATCAATACCCGAATTTCGCAAACTACTCCAGGTTGCCGTCACCAAACTCATTGATGTAGATCTGCTGGATATAAGATCAACACTTTAACCATTTTCAGCAAATATCAATTTCGTCCAGCCGCACATTTATAATGTCGCCGTAACTATCGAGTCTTAATCTATTGCACATACAAATCTGTAATTTTGAAGGACGCGGTTTTTTTATCGGTTGTTTCATACCGTGATTCTTCCACTGAATATGAAATGCTCGAAACATTGGACAAAACGCTTAAAGTCATATGGTTTATTAGTTAGGCAAAAAATATAGAATAAACTTTATATTAACTTTAACGTAAAGACTGTTAGGCATAAACAATGAAATATGGGTAGAATGTATGTCACCGGTGAGTAGCATGATCACTGAAACATTCCATATGGACTAATGGGTGACCTGCTAGTGAGTGAGTAATAGGAAAAGTGTTTCGTAAATTAGTATTTAGTCTCCTGTTGGAAGTATGCAAGTTATCGTGACTAATGTTGCGGGTATTTTCGGGTTTATGTTCGTCCTCATCCCCATGTATTTTCTCGCTATAATTTTTCTGAGAAGCTCCAATAAAAGACCAGGCGACTAATTTTATTTCAAATCAACCAGCACTCTTTCAAAATTATGCACTTAACGGATTAGTCCACCATGGAAAAACCTCCGAGATGAATGTGGACAAAGATCACTTCTTGTCTGTTTTGATGTGTTTATGTCGTTCCGATAAAGTCGTGCGATATTTCAACAGGTTGACATTGTTTGTCACTGACTTTTCTGAATCTTTTCTGTGTGAGCTTGTTACGGACGGTGGCGGCCGTTGAGTAGTGAACTCATATTGCAGTTCAGGTTAAACTTCCCAGCCTGACTAGCCCAAGGAGCCATCTAAACTCAGTAGGAAGTAATATACTGTTTTCTAACGGATGACCTAATAAGCCAAACTGTTCATTATATTAAGGTATTGTAACATAGTACAGTTGATGTAGAATTGAATTAAAATAATGTACTGCAAGTATATTTCTTAAAGACCACCCGAACAGCATAACCAAGTACTTGATCAAAAATCAGCCTTACTTAAGAAATAAAGCCAACTTACTGACGAACTGCGACCACTATTTGGAATGTTTACTCATAAATTCTCAAACAACATATATTTCAATTCCCAGATTTTCCATGCCTACAATGGTTAACCATCCTTCGTTCTAGTCCATTATCTATTAAAACCAGTTATGTTACTTTCCTAGAATTTAAATATAGCAAAATAATCTCGTTCTTTGCATCAACTCCAGCAATAAAATAACTACAAAAATAAGTGTCAAATTAGGATTGGATGGCTCTTGATACACTGTGATGTTGTTTCGGTGAGGCATCATTTGTTTAACCGATATCTTAAACGTTTGAATAAAAAGCTTTTGGCATTATGGATGAGGGCTTCGCATTTGCATTCCAATTTCTCGTGGTCTGTCTAGTACACAACATTTCAAACTCCTGAGGTAAATAAGCGTGCCGCTGAACATCGAGTTGAATGCGACATCCACAGTCACTCTGTGAAGTCTACCATATTGACTAACATTTCACGAGTAATCATTCGGTCTTGCCCAGTCGATATTCAGGCACCTTGTTTTTTACTAGACATAGCCTGTTCAAAACAAAATGACATATGGACAGCGTTGAAGAGCACTGTGTTCGAAGTGAAAACATACCACTAGATTATGTATATTGTGCTGTATTCGACCCAAACTAGACATAAATGGATCCGTTTGCCACGTCTTTGAAAAATGTTTAAATGTAACCGAGAAGTCACAATCCTTTTAACTAGCCTGCTTTTTCTTTTACGGACGGTTGAGTTTTTTGCATTTCAAACTGGCAGACTTTTTAGTGAAATAACACAGACAATAAAAGTTATCTTTCAGATTTCCGAGTTGATTACTCCCGGACGCATTTGTCCAATGAGCCTACTGCAACACTCATGTGTCACCTCTGTGTAGATACTGTTGGACCCAGACATCAACCTGAGACAGTTCATATTTTCGGCTACGATCTTGCTGTTTATATCCGAATGCTAACATTTTGTGAATAAGATCACTCGAGTTGCTTGTTACTGTCAGGTCATTTGATAAGTACCTTGAGGTCTATGCAGTGCTTGAAGTGCTCGAAAATAATGAGCAACTTCACCGTCTGATGGGAATCACATGCAAGGGGAATGGAGGAAGGTGTTTGACGTGTGGTCGTATGATATGTTTACACGAGTCGTATGCGATCCTTGCATACTGGTGCTGGATAGTACGGACGGATGACAACTGTTTATTAAAATGTAAGTTCTGAAATGGTATGTCAGTATAGACATTCCGGAAAGACCTATTGGTATAGAACTTTTGTTGCGTGAACGAATAACATAACTGTGTGGGTGCACTTCGTCAAATACTGGTAGATAAATTACTGACGTCTTGTTAGCACACTGAGTGAAAATTTTCGGATTATACGCTACTCACTTTAACCATATTTATGAGTATTTCAATACACGGAAATGTACGTGTAAAAAAGTTACAAACAGACACTTGAAAACCATGTACAAGATGGTTGTTAACCCCATTCTACATGATAATTTCTAGAGAAATCTCCACGCTATTTGTCTGTCACATCCCGACAACTGAGTTAGTTGTGTGTAAGCTTAACAGTTATCTAACATATGGAACACATCGAAGGACACCTTACGCGGATAAAAAATAAGATTTTATATTGAAATTGCTCCCTTCCTCAAATGGCTTAATCATTCTCGCGAAATTTGTGGGCTGCTAGGCAATGCTGATAAACACAATAAAGCTCGTCGTTACAGTGGGGACTTTGACCATCTTTTCAGAAAACAATAAATGTGATGGTCTACTGGGATCCAGACGAAACAGCTGCTTTTAATTCCAAAAGTTCTTAGAAATTTCTAGTTTAATAGAATATTACTGGGGCCTAATAGTAGATCCAATGTTGAAGACGGCGAATAAACCATTAAACCACAATTTAACTTGTTTAATCATGAAAAAGAATGTGATAACTGCATTTATCATATGGATGTACAGAAAATGGTTACCGCTAAATAAGGAAGAAATCAACATGAAGGCAATCCGAACTTAACCTAAGATTGTTAACACTCAAGATTAATGATACAAATAAAAAAGTCCTTCTACCACAAGGTATTATTTTGTAGGATTACTAGCCGGTGCACGTGTAATTCTGGATCAAATTTCAGAACCGATCTGAAATACAATAATGAAAAGTATGATATTACTGATAGACGTATGCAACCGGTTTAGGTTGATAATTATCTAGATAAATTGTGTAGGAGGAACACTTCGTGTTTACTCATCAGTTTTGATGTCAAAACATTATTTATCATATCAATGACCTATTTGTCGTTACTGGTGAGTAGTTGGGGATTTGGTTAATTTCAGGTTAAACATCACCCACAAATGATCGCAACTGTCGTATTTCCATAAACTTTCCAGTCGGCTCCTTTCAAAATTAAGCACTAGACTCGAGTTTTGCTGTC